>CM051503.1:21089579-21114148 GCA_028031935.1 Paedocypris micromegethes
AAGTGAGTGAGAGTGAGTGGGAAATCAAATAAAAAGTGAGGAGGTGGGGAAGAGAGGGACGAAACGAGAAAGAGAGAGAAGGAAGACAGAGAGAACAAAAGAAAATAGAGGGGGCCAGAAAAGAAAAGAGAAAAAAAAGAGGGAAGAGGGAAGACAAAAGAAAGAAAAAGAGGGAGGGCAGAGAGAAAAATAAAGGAAATAGAAATAGAGAAGGGAAGTAAAGAGAGAAAGAAATAAGGCAAGATAAAAACAAAGAGAAATGGGTGAGAGAGAAAAGGAGAGAAAGAAAAAAGAAAAAGAAAAGAGAGAAGGAAAGAGAAAAGGTGTGGGGGCAGAGAAAAAAGAAATAGAAACAGAGAAGGAAAGAAAAAAGAATTAGAGAGTGTGGGAGAGAGAGAGAGAGGAGAAGCTTGAGTTAGTGTGTGTGTGTGTGTGTGTGTGTGTGTGTGTGTGTGTGTGGTTGTCTTCTGCACATACTCATTACAGTAATTAGGTTGCGTTGCATGTGATTGGCCGGCGCAGCAGCTACTTTTAGCACGTGCGACCCGAGCGCTGCAGCAGACGGGCGTGTAGCTCCGCCTTCACCACACAAAGACTCCGCCTCCTCGTGTCTGTCACTGGGCTGATGTATTGGTGGCCATATGTTCTTCCCTCTTCTGGCTTGTTTTGTCTCCTGTTGTGGGGACAATGAGACGCTCAACAATAGTGATGTCATACAGGAAGTCCCACAGCTCGCCATATAGCACGTCGTACTTAAACAGGAATATTCTTTAAATCTGTAAATTTATTCCTTTTGCAGGAATAACTTTACAGATTGATTTTGGGACTAATGATTAATTAGCGTCAAACTTGGTATGTTTTTGAAAATGAGATTGAAAAAAGTAAAAAAACGTAGATAAAAAAAACAACTAATAATAAATAAAAGCAACGTAGTCGGTCAATAATGGTGCAACAGGCAGATTGTGGGCTTAAATATATATATATAACATTAATTTACTTTACTTTGATGTATGGATCTTTTTCTAATAAAAAACAAGCTTTGACAATTTAAAGCGCACGAAATAAAAGTGTATGATTTGCACACACAAACACACACAACTATATATTGTAAGTGAATAAAATACGTTCAGACATGTTTATACTGTTACTGTGCAGATGCATTATGTATAGAATATATACACACGCATGATATATGAGGGGTAAAAGAATTAAGAGAACGACAGATAAACAAAAGTCATAAAAAAGTCATCAGTCAGACAGAAAACTAGATTATAAAAGTAGCTAGATAAAAAAGAGAGACGGACGGAAAGACAGGCATACATAGACAGACAGACAGACAGACAGACAGAGAAGTTGAATGGTAAAAATACAGACAGACAGACAGTTGGGCAAAAAGACAGACATGAAGATAGTAAAGAAACAAACAAACAACAAACAGATGAACAAAAACACTGATGAACAGACAGGTAGACACATGAATACAAAATATAAGCAGATAAAAAAGACGATAAAAAGATAAAAAAGATATAAGCAGATAAAAAAGACAGACAGACAGACAGACAGGTGAATATACAGACAGACAGACAGACAGATGAATATAAAGACAGACAGACAAACAAATATAAAGACAGACAGACAGACAGACGAATATGAAGACAGACAGACAGACGAATATAAAGACAGACAGACAAACAAATATAAAGACAGACAGACAGACAGACAAACAGACAGACAATAATAAAGACAGACAGACAGACAGACAGACAAACAGACGAATATAAAGACAGACAGACAAACAGACGAATATAAAGACAGACAGACAAACAGACGAATATAAAGACAGACAGACAATAATAAAGACAGACAGACAGACAGACAAACAGACGAATATAAAGACAGACAGACAGACAGACAGACAAATATAAAGACAGACAGACAGACAAATATAAAGACAGACAGACAGACGAATATAAAGACAGACGAATATAAAGACAGACAGGTGAATATAAAAACATACAGACAGACAGACAGACAGATTGGCAAAAAGACAGACAGTTGAAGAAAAATCAAACAAATGAACACACTGATGGACAGACAGGTAGACAGATGAATAAAAAGACAGACAATTTGAAGACAGCAAGACATGTAGATAGATAAAAGGAACAGACAGAAGAACAAACAATAGACAGGCAGAAAAACACATGACAGACAGACAGACAGAGGAAGAGAGAGACAGACTAGATAGAGACTGTTTGTGATGGACGTGCAGGAGGAAGTGATGTTGAAGTGAAAGTGTGTGTGTGTGTGTGTGTGTGTGTGTCTGTTCAGAGCGTCACGGCTGAATCACGAGCTTTTGTCTGACTGGATTAAAGCGGCGCTGTGTTATTCAGGAGATTCTCAGAACACTCCTGTCGTTGTGCCCACTCCTCCTCCTCCTCCTCCTCCTCCGTGATTCTGACCTTCTTTTACATCGTTTAAATAATGGAGATCAAATCAAGAACAGACAAGTCCATTCCCGTTGCTGCCGGGATTCCTACATCAGTGCAGAAAGACCGAAAGCTTCTGATTAAAAGCCTTAAAGACGGCTTATTATATAATAAAAGAGTATTATCCCCTGTGCAGCGGCCCAGCGTTTTGATTGTGTCTGTTCCTAGGATTTTTTGGACATTTTGGTCACATTGGATTCGTTTGTAGCCGGTTGCGCTAAGCTAAGCTAAGCAGTCGTGGTTTGTAGTTTCTGTTTGTTGTCATATGAAATGTTTTACTATATTTAGTTTAATCTTACTTTTTCGCGTCTTGATTTGTCTGTGTTAAGTGTGGCGGCGTGTCTAATGTTTCTTTATTTCAGTTATTGAGCTAATAAAAGCTTCTACTGTAGCACGTCTGTCTACATTGTTGAACATTATATAGACGCACACGCGCAGCTACATATATACGACGTGTTTCACTTTATTTGTGATCGTTCCTGACTTGAAATACGGAAAAATGGGAGGTTATATTCACGCGCATATTTGAAATCGGCAATTATAAACACGGCCATGTTTTGGTAGAAAATTCGAAAAAAGCCTATTTGCATAAATACGATAGTAATATTAATAATAATAATAAAAATAATAATAACGTGATTTTACGCCTTCAATTAGTGCAATATTGCGAAAACTGGACTGAAAACTAAGAAAAATAAAAATAAGACAACAAGCAGCTACTTGCATATTCATAACTGGGCGTGGCTTCCACTGCGGTTTGCGTTTCTGCTTCGGCATGTGCTGAAATGTCGAAAGCCACACCACAGCATCCGGCCGTGACCTTTGACCTGAGCTGACAGCAGTAAATCCCTCACCACACACACACACACACACACACACACACACTCATCCGTAGAACCTGCTCATCAGAAAACTACGAGTCTTCACTTCAAACGACACAGGAAGTCGTCTTTGAGATATGTGAGAGCGGGAATTCTGAGCCCGGAATGGGATTCCTGATCCGTGTGTGTGTGTGTGTGTTTGTGTGTGATGTCTCCACATGAAACAGGCTGGTGTTTCACAGGTGCTCCAGGTGCAGAAACCCCGTGGCTCCGCCTCCTGGTCCCACAAGCCCAATCACAACAGGCTGTAATGGGAAGTGTTATATTCTTGAGCTGGTCAGACGGAGAGCGCTGACTCAGGACGTGGAGGGGAACGCGGTCACTCTGTGTCTTCAAACACACGAGCGGGACTTTACCCGGGAGTTTCCGCCTCGTTCGTCTCTGAGAGAAATACTGAGAGAATTACTGCCCAGACGGAAATAGATTCAAATAGTGCTGACAGGAAGAAGAACATCATCTGTCCGTCCATCCATCCATCTACAGCGGTTAAAATCATGCAAAGTTTGGAAAAGTGACCAAAAAAGTGTGTGTGAATGTGGGAATGTGTGTGTGTATGTGTCCCACTCTGTGATTGGTTGACCACCAGTCGAGGGCGTGTCAGGGGTGGGGTCGGCGGCAACTCCTTGTGACCCAGAAATAGAAGAGCGGTTCAGAATTGTCTAAAGATCTAAATTATTAAATCTAAATAATGTATATAAAAACAACAGCTGCTATATATATATATATATATATATATATATATATATATATACACCAAAATTGACTTTTTGTGTGTTTTATCTTGAATAAAGAGCGACTCGACCTCGGAGGGTTAAAAAACAAAGAAGATATATTGCAAATTGAACAAAAATTATGGTATAATTATATTTCAGTATTCAAACTACTGTAGTGTATTAAGTATACTAATACTAGTAGTATTTATTTACATTCATTGACATTATACACCTCAATATCCAATATTATAAGCTTTAGTCTTTTAATTGTGATTAATCACGATTAATTTAGGTCAGGGAAGTGTGATTAATTAGTTAAATAAATTGAATTTCTTGATTCAATTGAATATATATATATATATATATATATATGAATATATATATATATATTTTTTTTACAGTCAAAAATGAGTTACAAAGAACACTAAGTTCACATTAGGCGAATGAATTCTGAAGCGAACTCGTCAGCGATAGATCATAACAGACATTATCACCCACGACACTATCACGTATCTAAAGGGAATGAGGTCATGATTTAACGTCCGACCTTAAAGAAAGAAGCTGTCAGGCTCCAAGATTGAGTTTCACTCATTACAAACCGGACAAAAGAGATGACGGCAACAGCAGCCCTGCCGTGTGTGTGTGTGTGTGTGTGTGTTGACCCTACTCAAAAAGATTGCCACACACACACACACAAAAGTGAACACTTTCAGGGTCAGTGAACTCACACACACACACACACACACACACACACACACACACACACACACACACACACACACACACACACAGCCTGGATCCAAGTGAACCAACACACACATTAAAACGTTTACATTTTTTAGATACCATTATAAATAACATAAATCATTTTTACAGTTAAATAGTTTTGAATAATAAAGAAAGAATTTAGAAAGACAAAAAAATGTAATATACTCACTTAATATGATATAAATAAATGTATAATGAATGATTTATATTCAGCACTTTAAGTCACATTTTTAGACCTTTATAGATGTAAATATTTTTTTAACAGCAAAATTATTTCTGAAATTAAAAATGCAATATACTAATCTAATATGATAGAAATAAACGTATAATTAAAAAAAAAATCCCTCAAGACCTGTCTCTTCAACCAAACTTTTTAGAACCATCTCCAATGTTCTTCCTGTGGTGCTTTGAGATTTGTTCACCAATATAAAGCGCATTACAAATCTAATAAATGACTATTATTATTATTATTATTATTACTTTCTAAGCCGAGGACGGGTGTGTTTTCCAGAGCTGAGGATGATGGCAGAAAGCCGCTTCTCCAGCCTCCCGAGGAACCTGCACGTGGCTCGTCCGTGTCCCATCACCTCCTCCGTGGACCTTCTCAGTTCCCAGTCGTCCGTGGGAGAAACGCCATCCAATGGATTCCAGGGCGTCTCCATCCACGGAACGCTGCCCCGCCAGAAGAAGAGCGCAGGACACCGGCTGCCTCCATCACCGCTTCTACACAACGTTATTGAAGAACACGCAGCCTTCCGACTGGCCCACAAGGAATCAAGGTAACACACTCACCATGGACTTTCCGTCTCTTCCTTTTCCTTTTCCAGCACTAGTGTTAATTTTGACATGGATTTTTGTTGTTTCGTTTTAGTTTCGTAGTCATTTGACTGAAACTCAGTTTTGTTTTAATCCCAAATTAGTCGTCTTCATTTTTTTTTTCAATTTTAGTCGACCAAGTACCACGACATTTTAAGTTCGAGTTCAAGTTTATTTTATATAACACTTCATAGCCCATAGTCTGAACACTGATGGACACTGGACATTTTATCTTTTGTTTTAACTGACTTTTTTTTTTATGAACACAGATGAATAATAGACATTTTATTACTGACTTTTGAACACAGATGAATAATAGACATTTTTTTACTGACTTTTTTTTATGAACACAGATAAATAATAGACATTTTTTACTGACTTTTTTTTATGAACACAGATAAATAATAGACATTTTTTTACTGACTTTTTAACTGACTCTTTTTTTTTATGAACACAGATAATGGACATTTTTCTTTTTTAAAGACTATTTATTTCCCTAATTCATACAACCACTTTGAGTTGGTCTGGAACTAAGAAACGTGCTATTTAAAAAAAATTGAACTTGACATTTCATTCGACTACATTACAGTATAGATTTAGTCAACGCAAAAATAAGTGCTATAAATTCTAAATGTTTACTAAAGTCTAGTTATTCTAAATGTTTACAAATGTCTAAGAAATCTGAATACGTAGTTAACTATGAACATATAAAATAAATGCAGAATATGTTTTTATAAAGTTTTCTTTCAATCCAAATAAAGGTATTCTCATGAATGAAACCTCAACAACGAGAAAAACAATACAGTAAAATAAAACACGCAGGATTATTCTCTATTCACTAGAATGACTCTAAACATTCTAATGCAAGGCCACAGGCAGAGGACGAGGACACAGACAGGGTCGCGACCTCGGCTCCACAGCTTCAGTGTTAGCCAGAGGACCAGAACTACCAGATAAACAATAGCAAAAATGCGTTTTGATTTAATTTGTAGTATTGTGAGATTTACAGAGAACTACACAGGAGACATTACGCAACATTGCTTTGTTGTTCGTGACATTAAACCACTGATAGTTACAGCTTTTCACAAAAAAAAAAAAAAAAAAAAATCATAAATTGAAACTCGTTTGGTCAATTATGCATCTCAACTTTCACACAACGACTGGTTATTTTAAAATGTGTACTTGCTTTTATTATGTACATTTTTTACGTTATTATTTAACTATAAGTTATAATATTAACTATTATAAAATTATTAAATTAACTATAACATTATTATTATTATTATTATTTTATAACTATATAACTAATATTATTAGGTTGGATTATTTTGAGTTCAAGTTCGAGGCCCGTTTATAGTCTTTCATTGTGGAGTTTGCAAGTTCTTATCTGGAAAATTGCCTAAAGGTGTATTTACCACAGTTATTTTTTATTTTTTTATTTGTCCCTGCTATTATCTTTTTTTTACATTATTTATAAATTTTCAATAACTTATCTTTGGGCTTTTCCCTTATCAGGGGTCGCCACAGCGAATCATCCTTTTTATCCTCACTGAAGAGATGATTAGAATAATCATGTATTATTCTTTAATAAAACTATTAAATTTGATTTATTTGAGCTCAAGTTCTAGGCCCATTTATAGTCTATGTTCTACGCTGGAAAATAGCCCATAGGTGTGTGTTAATGTGGGTGCTCTGTGATTGGTCGGCCACCAAACAAGGGTGTGTCCAGTGGTCAGTCTCAGGCTGGGATTGGCTACCAGGCGACGCCGGTTCTCCAATCGTGTTGATGTGATGGATGATGGTCCTCAAGTCAGTGTAGAACGCTTTGATCTTTGAGCATCAACTCAAAGTCTATGTAAGGAAAGAAGAACTTCAAGAACCAAAAACCACATGGATATAAAACTCAATATATGATGCAAGGATTGTTAAATAAGTCACCTCGTGATAGCAGAAGTGCCGTGATTTTACATCTCGTTGTAAACCAGACCACTGGTTCTTGTTCAATAACCTTCAGTAAATAAAGCGCTGATAGGAATCGCAATAGAGGCAATAACAGCGTCTGACGTGACGTCCAGGAGACGTGATCTTATCGCCGTCATTACGAAAGCCATTTGTCCGTGTTGTGCAGTGAAACACAGAGCGACGAGGCGGCTAATAATAAAGAGCAGCTCGACACGGTGGAGATAACACTCCTGGTTTGTCCAAGAGCGGAAGCCGAAAGCAAACAAAGCTCTAGCCTCAACTTCTCACTACATGCTCATAAACACTGTAGGCGTGTGCTGGGGTTCCTGGAGAACTGGTCTGGACGTGCTGGTGTTTACTGATGGACGGGTCGAGGATGGAGGAAGGTGAAGAGAACAGGAGCTCCCCAGGGTAGAAGAGGCCATTCTCTCCCGGCTTCACCCCTGAGGAGCTCCTTTTGTCTGGCTTTTGTTCTCCGCCTCTCCTCAGACTCCACAGTAATATCTTATCTCCACTGGACGTGGCTCTTGCTTTCATTGAGGGAGCAGCGGACAGGAAGTTCAGACGTCTCCGGTCGGTCCGGAGAAATCTGGTTGAACGAAAGCCAAAGACGTTTCTCACGTTTAACGTCTTAGAAACTCGCTCTTGTTTACAGGACAAACATGAGAACCACGACTTTGCTTTGAAGGACGTCTCGCACAATTCGGAATTCCTTGCATTGCTTGAAATGGAAGATAAATGAAAAAAAAAATGTAGTGGTTTATTTTCACCACTTAAACCTTATAAACGATTTATCAATGTGATTATTGTATTTGGTATTGCCAGCGTAATACTGTGAATGAAAATTGTTTAGATTTTGATTCATGATTATATAGAGTAATTTGGATGTGTATGATTAAATACAGAAACAAATATTAATAGGATACAATAAGAAGCATAAATACGTTGTCCTGAATGAAGAAAAGAACAGTACTAAAAAGAGAATGAATGCTTATTGCATAAGAGAGCAAAGAATTGTGCCTTGAAAAAATAAAAATATTATTTTCATTAAAAATATTTGAAATATTATAAAAAAAAAAAAGAGAGAGAGAAAAAGTTGTATTAAAACAGTGGTGATAAACGAAAAAAAAAGAATGAACGTGTTATTCTCCAGATTGATTGGGATTTTAGAGGAATAACAGAAGTGACGAATTACGGAGAGATGACGGCGAGTTGTGAGGTTCTTCTCTGAAGGATTGCGGAGAACCTGATGGTCTCCTGCGTGTGTGAGGCAGCTGTTCCAACACACACTCTGGTTTACAGCCCGACGCAGATACGGAAGAAGTCTGCGGAGAGTGTAAAGACGACACTAGCACACAAACACGAGGCAGATCCAGCTCGACTCTTATCAGAGATGACAGACACAATCTCGCGGTGGCGCCGCTTCGTGATCAGATACGAGGATCGTGATGACGTCATCCGCTCTGAAACATGACGCCGCCTTCAAACGTCTTCTTCAGAAAATGTCTCCTAATGTAACACTTTGTTACACAGCACTAATACTCTGCGTGATCAGTGTAATAATAATAATAATAATACAATACGTTCAATTTTAATTTTTGTTGCTCAAAAGTTACAATAGCGATACGAGTCTGAGCAGAATCTTATCACAAATCTTGAGACAAAAGTTTCAGAGTTTGGGTGCAGCTCCTTGTGACGCAGAAATAGAAAAAGCGGTTTAGAAAATGTGCGTTTTTATAAATGAAAAATAGCAAACACTACTATAATAGCAAGACACTTTGGCTAAGTGGATAAATCGAATACAATACGAGACATGCACATTTATTTGAGTTGTTGATTAACAGTCAAGAGTTAAATACCGTATTTACGTGAATATAAGCACCCAGCTAAATTTTCAGGCACAATATAAAATTGCTAAACATTTTTAGTTTCCAGGCTAAACTGCATTCATTTTCTCGTTTTTTCTTTATTTAACCAACCAAACTTGTTACTTGTATCACTTCAATGCTGTTTTACTTAATAATAATAGCATAAACAAAAAATTGTAGCGATCGGAACTAGCCGTTAGTCGTTAGCGCAGTTCTACCGGAACCAATATGGTCTGTCTGTTCGAATAATAATGATTATATTTAGTGTAATCGGACTTCTTCCAGTGTTGTTTTGTCTCTGTTAAGTGTTGCGGCGTCTCTAATGTATTTTTATTTCTGTTATTGAGCTGATAAAAACTCATGAGCACGTCTGCCTCCAAAACCACTATTTAAAGAAATAAGCGTGTATTTACTAAAGAAATGTGTATTTTACTTGATACAACATTTAAACTTTCGATACGATACCGATATTGCGGCCTTCAGTACAAACCAATGCCGATTTGTGCAACAAAACATGAATACTTTTACCTATTTTGTTGTGTGAAAGGCTAAATGAAACAAAGAACAAACGTCAGGAACAGCAAGTTTAGAAAAAAAAGACCAATTTAATATCGGTTGCATAAATTTGGAACCTTGTACTTAAACGCACGTGATTAATTTTAAGTGCTTAATTGCGTCAATTATTTTTTACGCCATTAATTACAGTCGCATTTTTTTTTACTTTCGGTTTGGCAACATGCAATGATTAGAACCAAGATTAATCACAATTAATTTGGTCAGGGAAGAGCGATTAACTTGTTAAAAAAATCTTTTGACAGTCCTAAACAATATTTTAAAAATAATTAAAGAATGAGAACAATCAGTGCGGCGATGAGCACGCTTTAACATGCGTCAACTTTACAAAACTTACTCCTGTAATAAAACGAATTCAAACCTGTAAAAACTTGTAGCAAAACACACGTTTAAGACATAAAAAAATGTATAATATTTAAATGTAAGCTCTAATAGGCTTCAACTGTGCAAAATGAACTCCTGCAACACAACAAATGCACAACCGCTGAAATGCTTAGAGTCGTGTAAATACGGCAACTGGTAATGGAGCGTGTCCACCCTGGTCTTTCTAAATCTGACCGTGGGTTTGTTAGCGGTGACTCGCCGCTTTAAGAGGCGTGTGGTGGCAGTGGTTTGGCCGGGTGATGCCCTCTGTCCGTCTCCTGTAGCGCACTAATGAGAACACACTTCAGGAACGCGTCCCCACACCAGCTCCAGTGGGAAACAGGAAATGAGTTGTGAGCCGGTCACAAACAAACATCAAACCCCGAAGCAGCGCTCTCCAGTTTCCCCCGCGACCTTCACCTTCACCCTGACCTTCTGGAGGTGGGAACGTGAAGGATGAGCAGAAAGGGATTCTGGGTAAAGGCCCAGTGAGGCAGAGCGACAGAAGATCTCGTCACAGAAGCTACATTTCAAAAACGGCCACAGCGTTGAAAAACCACCTCGATGTCTCGTTCCATCCCTCACACGCTTTCATCAAACCGAACGCACGGAAGAATAAACAAAAGCAACGCAAAAGCAAAGCTTTAGCAGCAGCTAAAAATAGAGAAACAGCAGCTGTGTGTGTCTGTCTGTTCACACACACACACACACACACACACACAGACACACACTAAAAATGAGGAATATTTCACCTGGGATAAATTAAGTTGGTACAAAGGGGTTTGGGACTCAAACTTGCAACCTTTTGGTCACCATCCAACACTCTACTAATAGTCCACAGCTGCCCTCAAACTATTAAATACACACAGTATTATGACTACAAACAATACACACAAATGAAAATATATGTGTGTGTTTGTATATATATATACAAATACCGTATATATAAATATTTACATAAAGACCGTACTTCCGCAAATACAAGCGCACAAAAACGTTTTTTGTTTTACACTTCTGGTTTAATGACATTTTCTATTTCAAATGCTATTTTCTGTATTCTTTATTGAACAAACCCACCTTGTATCATTTCGATATCGTTTTACTTGAATAATAGAAAAAAAGTCGATTCTAGCGGTCGGAACTCCAACTCCCAGAATTCCCAGCCGATCCCAAGAGCCTTTGCAGTTTGCAGTTTTCCTTTGCAAATTGTGTTTGTTCCCGGCTCTCGACTCTTTGCCCGTGTTCTTTGCTTTAGATTGTTTTTTAGACTTGCTTTTTTCCGATGCTTTTGAACTTAGTTTCTAGCCGTTAGCCGTTGCACTGATTTACTGAAGGCTCCTTCTTATCCAACAATAATTAATTTTTGTTCTAAAATGTTATTCAGCCCCTGCGTGACTAATGTTTCTATTATTCCGTTATTGAGCTAATAAAAACTAAAAGTAAATACAAGTATTTTCAGTAATGTTTTAGATAACTGTTTTTTATGTACAAGTTTTAGAGCTGGTAAAATCGAGAAAAAATACTTATTTTTAGGTTCTTATAATCACATAAAAACGGCACATTATACTGCAAACACACACACACACACACACACACACACACACACACAAAATGCATACAGTAGTCTATTTGGGACGAAATTCCGATATACACACACTCTCCGAAAACCTCCTATATATCAACACACACACACTGAAATGTTCCCTCACACACGCTGCTACAGGAATAGCCAAACACACAGGAAGTGTCCCTCAGTCACGCCGCCGCAGCTCGGCAGACATCAGTACAGTCCTCGCGCGCTTCCCTACAGGTTCCGGGATGTTTGCGCGTGTTTATTTGCGCGCGGCGGGTGACGGGGGCCTGAAGGAGTTAATTTCCCTTTTCCGGCCTGTAATCCCGTCTGACCCGAGGCTTTACATGTTCACGTGAAGCCGTCTGTCCACATGTGGCCGGTGTGGGAGTTACAGTGTGTTGGAATGACCCGGGGCGGGTGGGAGGAGTCACACACACACACACACACACACACACACACGTGAACAGCTGAGCTGAGGAGATCTTTCCTTCTCTTGCAGGAACGGAGCTGCAGGTATGGAGAACACTGTGGTGGAGTACGTCAAGGTAAGAGCTTGATCAGTGTGTGTGTGTGTGTGTGTGTGTAGACCGGGTTTCCGTCACTGATGCTTCTAAAGAACTTTTGAGGAATTTCTACGGAATTTGACTTGCGGAATTGCAAGGATTCGTGGTTGTGTCGGTGACGTGACGATACAAGTGATTTGAAATGGAGAACGTGGAGATGTTGGCGACAGGGAAACTTCACTCAACGTCACATTCTTGGTTTATTTGTCACATACGCGTTATACAAACATGTAGTGAAGTGTTTTTTCCCCGCTATCGTCCAGCATTTAAACACTTTTTTTTTTTAAATGGGGGTGCATGCGAGCAAAGAAATACAATACAAAAAAATAAAAACAAAATAAAATTAGTGCCGTCAATGTTAACAAATTAACACACTTGATTAATTTTAAGGCGCGTCAATTATGTTTAACGGCATTCATCACAGTTGCATTTTTTAAACTTTCGGTTTGGCAACGTGCAACGAATAGAACCAAGAGAGCCACGCCCTGTCTCCAGGTGCGTCTCATTAAGACCAACAGCTCACAGTCATTGAGTTCAGGTGTTGTCACTTAAGTGTTTACTTGTGAACTACTTTTCCCCCATTGCGATTAATCGCGATAAATTTGGTCAGGGAAGTGCAATTAACTATTTTTATTTTTTAATTATCATTTGACAGCCCTAAATAAAATGCAACAAGAACAAAGATAAAAGATATAATATTATTAACATACAAAAGAACTTTGAAGATGAGGACAAAACATTAAAATACAACAAAACAAATATATGAGCAAAATACTAAATGTGTCTCAAGTGATGAAGTGAACACACTGGTAAAGTGAAAATGTTTAAAGTGCCAAGTAACCCACTTAAACTTTGATCTAGATAACATCCCAACGACATAAACCAAATTCAGTAATTACGGTGTTTATTATAAAGTGCTAATTATACACAGCAAAGTCTGATCCAAACAAACCAATAGCTGGTCAACAAACGCCGGGAATAAAGCGGACAATAGGTGGCGCTGATGTCCACACGGGGTCAATCGTGATGTTTCTGTTTATGGTTTAATAATAATAATAATAATAATAATAATTCAACCCTTATTGGTCCCGTATATAACGCATATATTTAACGTTTACGTCATTTTTGAGCCGTGCGGTGAATTGATTGACGTCAGTTGCTGCTGCTCGATCTGAGGGTGTGGGCGTGTCCCACTGTGCCAGGCCTGTCGCATCCTCAATTACTGCTGCAATTATGAGGAGGAAACGGCTTGTGGAGGCCTTCAGGGGCGTGTGTGTGTGTGTGTGTTCACCTGCGGAAGCTTCCGGGCCTTCACTCGCCGCTCTGACTCCACACACACACACACACACACACACACACACGCGTGTAAACGCCTCTCAACGCTGCACACACACACACACACACGCCCGAGTCCGTCGCCATCACGACAACAAGCACAACAAACTTTTGTGTCGTACTTGTTATGCAACGGTTATGTGTGATTGTGATAATAATAATCATAATAATGATGCTTTCAATTTTTTTTTGATTAATAGCACTGTTAAATATTACAGAGAGTAGTTATGGATATATTCGTCTGCGTCTTGTATTATCGTTTTTAAAGTGTTGTTGAAGGGCGGAAGTGCGGAACACAAACCGATGTTTATCTTCGTAGCTTTTTAAGCTTTTTAAACGTGTGTCATTCCAAATCGTGGAAGAATAAAACACATAAATCCGGCCGATAATAGAGATCAACAGCCATTGATTTCGTTTTAATAAAAAAAAAAATAAAATAAAAAACATTGTTATATTTATTATTAATAGTTATTATAAAGTTTTAATCAAAAATAAGTATTACTATATTTATTATGAATAGTTTATATATAGTTATACATATGTTATAATTGTTATTTTTGTTATATATTTGTTACAATTATATATGTTCTAAATATGTTAAATATAATAATAATAATTATGAATGTTATTATATTATATTATAGTTGAATAATACTAACACAGTAGTTCTGATTCTTTACAATATATTGTATTATATTATATAATATTATTTTAATTTATGAATGGCGGAAGTGCGTTTTCAGGAGAAAAACAAACCAATGTTTATCTTTGTATCTTTTAAACGCTTTCACTCGCTTTTGGAACTGGAGGCTGAAGAAGAAGAATACAGCGCGTAGATTATTATTATTATTATTATTATTATTATTATTATTATGTTGTGGCTTTTATGTTGTTGTTATTATTATTTGTCATGTACATGTTTGAATAAATAAATAAATAGCGCGTACATCAGTCTGATAATAGCTCATCACAATACAGTTTAAAAGAAGCGTTTGATCTGAACGTGAAACAGTCATTAGTTTTGATTTGATCAAATAGAAACTGAAACAACAAAGTGCTACACACACACACACACACACACACACAACTGTCACTCGTACAGCTGTTTACTGGTTACAACAAAACAAAATATTCTCATCAGACGTAGTCTCGATATTTAAGTTTTAGAAGGACCTTCAGACATTCTCTAGATTAACTAGGAAAACGGAGAGTGCTAGAACACACACACACACACACACACACACACACACACACAGGTGGTGTTTGCTCATGGCACCAGTGTGTTCACCGTGGCTCCGTAAATCATCTCTGACCTCCAGACACACTCATGTCAACAGGAAGTCAGACATTAGGAGTGATGACATCACTTCCTGCAAAATTGTGCAATTTTTTCCCCACTTAAAAGGAAAAAAAATCAGATTATTATTTGTTAGAAGAGGGTTTTTTCTTGTCTCATGGCGTGAGAAGCTCGGATGGGCCGTGGCCTGCTGTGAAATGAGGGTTTCTATCATCACAGACAATCTGGAGGGTGGAAAATGTTTGGTGACGATGTTAAAATGATGCTTTTGATGTTTTACAGGCTGGGAAAGCCACTCACTATCAGCTTATACACACCGAGATGCCCAGAAATGAGCTAATCTCAAATTCTCAGCTCGTGAAAATAGGAATAAATACGTATCTAATATGAATCAGAACGGCAGAACAACTCTAGGTTTTTATTACAAGTATGAGATTTGAAAAAAATAAGTAATTGTTGGACACAAGAAAGTGCCAAGATTAAATGTGTAAATCCAAAAACTAAAATTGAAGCGGATAAAAGTAAAGTAAAAGAGTATTGTGGTTCTTTTTGGTATTTTTATTTAAAAAAAATATTGCGATTATTTTCCTTTTATTGCACGGGCCTAATTTCCATAACTCATCGACTGCATGTACAATTATTATTATTAAAAGAATATACGTAATTCGCTCTCAATATTGTAGAGAATAAAAAGTTTCCTAAATAGATCTCCAATAAAACAAAATAGAACCATTAACTTTACTTACTGATCCAAAGAAACTTTTAGATTTAAACACCGATTTACCCAAAGAGCAACAAATCGTTGGTTTTCCAGATTAATTTAAAGCTTCTCTAAACCAGAACACACACACACACACACACACACACACACACACACACACACACACACACACTCATGAAAGAGCTTTAGAGGAACAATGATGCTGTGTTCTTCTCTCCGTGACCATGAGCCCACGACCTGAACCCGTCTCACCACACAGACAGACACACAGACAGGAAATATCCCATCTAGATCTTTTGTGCATATAGAGATTACACAAAAAATAAGAAGCTTTTCAAACTAGCCGACCAGATCCCGTATAATAAGAAAGAATTCGTGGACATTCAGAGAATATCCAGTTGGTCCAATTGAAAAAAAATGAGGAAAAGTTGTGGGGAAAAAACTAAACACTCCAAAAAAACGAATGAACCAATAAAATGAAGGAATCGATAAAAAGATATTGATGTCCAACTTTGGCCAGAAGCAGCTTTATTTCTGTACAGCTCACACGCGCCCTCTGGTGTTCATAAAGCAGGTTGCGATACTATAAATTGCTTTTAAAATGTATTTTTTTTTTTATAGATACGGCCTCTCTAACAAAATGTAAACTAAGCTTGCAATCACAAACCGTGGCCTTACCAATACAAACCAGACTTATGATAGTCAAACTGTCCGGTTTTAATCTCGTTCTGATCAAATCGCTTAGCGTCAAGTCATTACACAGCATATCATTTTGCAATGGAAAATATCAAAAGTATAACTTTCCTTATTGGGCAAACTGGGCCAATTCCCCGAAAAAAATGGCCGTTTCTCAATCTGGCAGGCCACTTTTTGGTTGTAAAATATATAAGTCCTGTACACGAGAAAAATGATTTACACTGATTAGTGTAATAATAATAATAATAATAATAATAATAATAATAATAATAATAATAATAACAATAATACAAATATCAATAGTTATAACCATTAAATAGTAATGTTTTTAACAATAATAGTAATAACAATAATATCAATGATGATGATGATGATGATAAGGATAATAATAATAATAATAATAAGTGTTTAGTTTTGTTTCACATATCAAATTTGCCAAATATGCTGCAAACTATGCTTTGCACAGAATATTTATTTTTGAAAAACAAGTTTAATAAGCAAACTTCTGAACCTCGTTGCTAAACTGTTGAATTTGACCTCGGCTGGTGTCGGCCCAACACTCGGACCGGTTTATGGAGTCCGGCTAGTTTTCGGTCAAAATGGCTATTAATGCTGTTAACAAACGGGCCAATCAGGAGAAAAGCCTCTTTGGACAAAGGCCCTGCAGTGAGCGAGCGGCCGCATTAACACTAAGTGCTGCTAGTGTGTGACACAGACAGTGACTGCTCTTGTTTCTGGAAGTCCAGTGGGAAACGTGAGTGGATTTGGCCGTCTGGGACCCCCGGGCTCAGCCGGAGGTCAGGGTGGTCTCAGCTGGGGCAGATCTCTCCCTGACCGGGCTGGGCTTTTATTATCAGTCTGGAGTGATGAAGAACCAGAAACGATCATCTAGAGAAACAGATTCTGTCCGGGTTTTAACGTCCACAGAGCTGCTGGTTATCAGATGGTGTGGCAGCGTATATTCTGAGATCCGGTTTAGCAGATACAGAGCCACATCCTCAGGCCCTGGGTTCTGGCACAGCACAAACATAATCGCTTAGCAAAAGTAGCTAGGAAACATCTAATCACAAAATAAAAGTACATTTTTTTCTTTTTTCATGTGAAGTATTTTATATAAAACATAAATGTCTTAAAATAAATATTACATGATATTGAAATATATATATATATATATATATATATATTACTGTATATATATATATATATATACTGTATAATACATACACATATACACACATGTGTACACAGTGTGTGTATAGATGTGTGTGTGTGTGTGTATGCAATATGAATAATAATAATGATAATAATAATAATAATAATAATATTATATTATATACAGAATAATAATTGAGAGTATTCAGAATAAAGAGTTTTCTTTATATGATGTTATCTTCTTAATAATACATTTTAATCAGCCGGGGAAGAGTTCATAACTAATGCTACATTTACACAAAATCATATCTTAATTTGCTATTGTTATTTTTCTTATATTTCACAATTTTCACTGGGCAGTAGGGCAAATGCATACATGTAGAAGAAACATTATATGTCTTTTGTTTTTCTTCAAATAGCCCCACCAAAAAAACAAGTGAATACTATTCTAATACTTTCTTATTATTATGAATAGTAATATTAGGAATTACTATTCTAATATTAGAGTATAATATGCTAATGCTATTCTTATTTTAATAAAAATGTGTATAATATGTAAAATGTTGTGTGTATATACGTGCACATTTATACATTTTATTTACGTGTTTGTTTACTTTTATACTAATTAGATAATTTAATCTCAGAATATACATTTCGGGTGAAGAAAAAAAAAACCCCCATCCAATCATTCAAAAAACGGTCGTTATCACGTTAACAAAAAGTCCAATTTCTTTATGCAGTTCTCGGACACTCTGCTGTGGGTTTTGTGGAGACCAGCAGATGTCTGCGCTCTGATTGGCTGGTCCTTACATGGGCGACAGACCCGTTAGCTAAAGCATACGCACATGCACGCGCCGAGACGCTCGCAGAGCCGCGCGCACGCTCCTGTCATTCATTCATTCATGGGAGGCAGAGACACAAACAGAAGAAATGTCCGAGAGATGCGATATATTCCGGACCGTTACGGCCGCGCTGTGCTGCTTCTATCACAAGAGTTCCGTTATAGGAGCCAAGGTAAGAAAAGAGTAAAACATCACAACTTTCATTGATTATTGTAAATTTAACTTTGGATTTATTCCACGATCGCAGACGAAGAGATGTTATCCTGATTTGAAACAAAAGGCTCATATTATTTCATAAATAAGTGGTTTCTGTGAGTGCTAGATGTATTAATTGATTTGTGTAAGTGCTAGCGTTTGTCTGTTTTCTTTCTTCGCGTTCTGCCTCTTTTAAACACGCGCGCGTGTCCGGAGCGTCTAATCACTTGCTGTGAGGAGAAAGTGGATTTATGGGCGATATTTATGGGCGATAAAAAGCTTCTGGACGCTTCTACAGTAACTGACGTCCGTCTAAACCCGCAACTCTTATAACTAATTGCGTGCGTGTGCGTGCCCGAAGTCATTTTCCCGCTAATAGTGAATGAAAATATCATTGCGTTATTTACTGATATTATTTAGTTTATTTCATAGTTTTTATTTCAGTACTGTATCCAATTAAAAAAAAAAAACATTTAAAACTATTATAATAATCAAACTTAATTTCACATCAGACATTTAAATAAATTGCAAATAAATTGAATCAAATGCCAGTTATTTTAAAAATCACTATGCTTATTGTTCAATGGTTTTCATAATATATGAAAACAAATTATCACATTTATAACTGAAAAAGTAATGAAAATGGACTTCTAGCATCAAAAGAAAAAACAACAAGTTGAAAATAATTGTTCAAGAAAATAAATCTCTACAGGCATAAAGGCATTTGGTTTTATCGACCTGCAGATCGTCTGGACGAGACTTTCTGGACTGGTTTCTATTAATAGTGGCGGGTTGTGAAGTGACTTCCGGTCTGGTGGAGGGACAGAGAGCGCAGTGTTGATGTCTGTTGTATAGACGCTTTCTCTCTGTGGGACAGAACGTCTGTTCTCGGGGCGCTTTAGTATGGTCAATGTGTGTGTGTGTGTGTGTGTGTGTGTGTGTGAGAGCACCAGACAGATGTCCAGCGAAACACTAAACCGTGACGAGTCTGAACGTAATCGATTTCATTTAATCAACACTGAAACCACCGATGAGTTGAGCAGGAGGATGCTGGACTCTTCAGACGAGAGAGAGAGAGAGAGAGAGAGAGAGACAGAGAGACAGAGAGAGAGACAGACAGACAGACAGACAGACAGACAGACAGACAGACAGACAAAGAGAAAGAGAGAAAGAGAGAGAGACTGTAAGAGAAAGAGAGAGACCGAGCGAAGAGAAAGAAGAGAGAGAGAGAGAAAGACAGAGACAGTAAGAGAAAGAGAGAGACAGACAAACAGAGAGAGAGAGAAAGACAGAGACAGTAAGAGAGAGAGACAGAGAGAGCGATCGAAGAGAAAGAAGAAGAGAGAGAGAGAGAAAGAGAGAGAGAGCGAAAAGAAGAAGAGAGAGCGAGAAAGAGAGAGAGAGTAAGACAGAGACAGTAAGAGAAAGAGAGAGAGAAAGACAGAAGAGAGAAAGACAGAGACAGTAAGAGAAAGAGAGGGAGAGAGAGCAAAGATAAAGAAGAAGAGAGAGCGAGAGAGAGAGAGAAAGACAGTAACAGAGAAAAACCAAAACAGTGAGAGAGAGAGACAGTAAGAGAAAGAAAGAGAGAGAGACATTAAGAGAAAGAGAGTGAGAGAAGAGAGAGAAAGACAGGGACAGTATAAGAAAGAGAAAGAGAGAGGAGAGAAGAGAAAGACAGAAAAGAAAAAGACAGAGACAGTAAGAGAAATAAAAAGAAAGAAGAGAGAGACAGAGAGAAAGACAGGAACAGAGAGAAACCAAAACAGAGAGAGAGAGAGAGAGAGAGAGTGAGAAAAATAAAGACAGAGACAGTAAAGAGAGACAGAGAAAGACAGACAGACAGACAGACAGACAGAGAGAGAGAGAGAGAGATAGAGACAGACAGTGAGAGAGAAACCTAAACAGAGAGAAACAGAAACAAAGAGAGTGTAAAATTTACAAAAAGAGAAAAATCACTATAACAAATGATACAAATAGACGAGACACTATTGTTCGCAAATTTTGCCCAAATTCCCAGGTATTTCGTCACCGTTGTAAATTTGCGTGTGTGTGTGAAGGTTAAATCATTCGTGTGAGTGTCTGAGTGTGAAGCGAAGCAGCGGAGGAGACGTGGACATGACTGACAGACTCTCAGAGAGCTAGAGAGAGAGAGAGAGAGAGAGAGAGAGAGAGAGAGAGAGAGAGAGAGAGACAGAGAGAGAGAGAGTGAGAGTAAGAGTGAGTGTGTGAGTGTGAAGCGAGGCAGCAGAGGAGACGTGGACGTGACTGACAGACTCTCAGAGAGCTAGAGAGAGAGACAGAGAGAGAGAGAGAGAGAGAGAGAGTGAGAGTAAGAGTGAGTGTGTGAGTGTGAAGCGAGGCAGCAGAGGAGACATGGACGTGACTGACAGACTCTCAGAGAGCTGCTGACACTCAAGCTTCTCCACACACTTCTCACTCCACAAACCTCCTGACATGTTCTGCCACTTCCAGACTGACCGAGCCTTCACCATCCTTTCCCTCCGGAGAGAAGAGCTCACGCTTCACCAAGCCTCCGGCGTGGCAGGATTCTCAAAGCAAAGCGTGGCAGGATTCTCACAACTTGACTTTCTTCGTTAACTTGGGCGTTTTTCAATAATTTACCGGCTCCTGGCAGATCTACTTCACATTGGCCAGCGAGATTCTATTCCTCCGAGCGACGCTCACAGGAGTCCTGAGGACCTTCTAGACTAGAGGAACCAGCAGAACCAGGTCATGTTCTGATCTCCTCACACTAACCGGGTCAGCAGAACACGCCACGCATTTAATTAGAGAGAAAGTCACTCAACGAGACAGAGAGAGAGAGAGAGAAAGAAAGAAAGAGAGAAGGAGAGAGCGAGACAGAGAGGAGAGAGACAGAGAGAGAGAGAGGAGAGATGCAGAAAAACAAGAGAGATAGGCCTAAGGCAAATAGAAAGAAATAAAAGAGAAATAGAAAAGGAGCAGTAGGAAGAGAAAGAGAGATAAATGCAGGAAAAGAGTGAGAGAGAGAGAGATGAAAGGAAGGGATAAAGCAGGTAAAGAGAGAGAAGTAGAGATGCAGGAAAAGAAATAGACAAAGCAAATTGAAAGAAACAAGTAGAAAGAGAGAGAATGCAGCTGGAAAAAGAGAGAGAGATGCAGGAAGAGAGAGCGAGAGATGAAAGAGAGAGTGAGAGAGAGAGAGAGAAAGAGATGCAGGAAAAGAGAGCGAGAGATGAAAGAAAGAGGCAGAAGGCAGGTAGAAAAAATGAGTAGAAAGTGAGAGCGAGTGTGGTAGGAAAAAAAGAGATAATGGAGGTAGAGAGAAATGCAGGAAAAGAGGAAAAAGTCAAATAGAAAGTAGTAGAAAGTGTGGCAAGAAAAGGAAGAACAAGAGAGGTAGTGTGAGAGAGTGAGTGAGAGAGAGAGAGAGAGAGTGTGAGTGAGTGAGAGAGATAGAGAGAGAGAGAGGCAAAAGGCAGTTAAAGAAGGATGGAGACAAATGCGATTAAGTTATTGTAACATTTCAAACTATAACAGATTTCTGTTTAGAATGGAGAGAGAATGATTAGGAAGAGAACGAGAGCGGAAGTGATGGAGCGAGAGAGCAAGAGAGACAGAAGAGAGCGAGACCTTTCCTGTCAGTTTAATCATGACTCCCAATCCTCCTCATCAGAACTTTTAATTTTCTTGAACGACACTTACAAACTCGGCAAAAATGGCGTCAGAACGAGGCTGATGATTTATCACGTCTGGTTTGCAGATCATGTGACTAATGTAAACTCAGATCTGATCTCCACGCGCTCATGTCAGCGAGCTCTCACATCTCCATCCTGGACCTTCAGCCGAACATCTAGTGCAGAGCTCAGACTCTTAGATTAAAACATTGACATTGAGATTGAAATTAGATGAACCATCATCTTCAAGCAGCTTTCCGGAATATTGTCAGACCGACTAATGTTGCCCGGGAAATTCGCATTGTTACATTTTGACACGGATGTTGCTACGTTCATTGATCTTGACCGTTGGCAGATGATTGGCTCACAACTTAAACAGGTGTATCAAACGTAGAATATTAATTCAAATTTGAAATGTAGTTTTAAGCAGCAATTTTAGTTTTCTTTTTTTCCCGCGAGCTCATTTCAATAACGCCAATGAAAATTGTGCAAAACCATTATCATGCGCTAAATACTGAGAAAACCATTCTTTTTGCTATTAGCCTGCATCAAACGTACAATAATATTAATTCAAATTTGAAATTGTCGATTTCTGTTTTTTTTTTTTTTTTCGCGAGTGCATTATTGTCATTTCAAAAGACGCCATGGAACATTGTGCGAAACCATTGTGATGCTGAAAACTGAGAAAACTGTTCTTTTAGTTATCAGCCTGCGAATCACATGATATCAAGAGCTCGTTATAATAATATAAGCACTTGCTTATATTTAAAAGTAGCAAGGCTTTTATGTCACAAGTTAGATAACATTGAAAATATGCATAATTTGATTTTACACAACAACACGTGCGAAGAACATTTATTTTTACGACCTTTCAGCAGGCCAGTTGGCGTATATTATGTATTATGTTTATGTACACCTGAGTGGGAGAAGTTAAACATTTTAGTATGAATGATATTTTATATTGCATAATTTGTAACAAATTTTGTTTCTTTATTCTTTGAAACTTTATTATTAATGTAGGTATTTGCAACGCCTTGATTTTAGTAAAGTTAGTACACCATCATAGAAATAAATGCAATGGTACTACTAATAACTGCCATCATTTTATGATTCATTTAAAAAACATTAAGAGAGAGAGAGAGAGAAATTAGAGCATTTAAAATAAAACAAAAAACACTAAGACAAAGAGACAGAGAGAGAGAAACAGAAGACAAAATGAAACTGATTCGTTAAAAAAAAAAAAACAAACATTGAGAAAAACGGGATCAGGAACGCTAAAGGTCCGGATTCATCGGGCCGGTCCGGTCAGTCTCCACAGATAGACCAGAGCAGACGCGGCTCCTTATAAAGAGCTGAAGGTGAATCGGCGAAACACGGCTGGTCAGTTTCAGGCATAAATTGCGTTTCGCTTTGTACGTGAACATCTGAGAAACCAAATCAACCGACACAGTAGGAGCTCGACTAGACGCGCGTGTGTGTGTGTGTGTGTGTGTGTGTGTGGCGTCTTGGGGGGGCAAGATCCAAAAGCGCATTTCAAGTCGAACATGATAAACGAAAAAAAAAACCCACAAACACACCAAAACGATAAATATGTATAGGAGAACATACATTTGCACATAGCTAGGAATATTATTCCAGAAAGCAAACACTGTACTGCACTTCAAAACTCAAACCTACAAAAATAATATGTCCTTCGTAACAATATAGGTTTATACTGTCAAAATATTCAAGCTAGAAATATGGGCCTCAGGCCTTGAGTTTGACATATGGTGTACAAAGACAAAACGAAAGACAGACCAACACACACAAACACACACACACACACACACACAAGACAAACAACGGACTGAGAGATACAAAGAGAGACACTAAATGAGAAAGAGACATACAAAGACAGAAAGAGGGGGAAAGAGAGAGGAAAAGAGTGTCAGAGAGAGAGAGAGAGAGAGAGAGAGAGAGAGAGAGAGAGAGAGAAAGAGAGAGACAGACAGAGAGAGAGAGAGCAACTGATTCATTTAAAATAAAACAAAAAACGTTAAGAGAAAGAGAGACAGCCAGAGAGAAAGAGAGATTGAGAGAAAGAGAGAGAGAAAGAGGGAGAGAGAG
>CM051503.1:21119075-21135758 GCA_028031935.1 Paedocypris micromegethes
TTTTTATGTTATTATTTTGTTTTAATCAACATTAAACAGTGAATGCAAAACAAAAATATTCTCAGGGCATCTGACTTGAGGAATGTTCATCTAAAACAAACAAATAAATAAAGTACACAGAAGTGGAAAACATATGACAATATTTAAAACCATTTTTTTTCTACATTCAGAGAGTTTTCACTCCTCCAGGCCTGAGCACTTAATGAAAACTGTACAATAGATTTACCACAGAGTAAAGAAACGATCACATATCCAGCGCAGACGGAACTAAAGTAAAAGTTTAGAGTAGAGTAAGAGTAAAGTACAGTAGAGTAGAGTAGGTGTAGAGTATAGTATAGTATAGTATAGTATAGTAGGAGTAGAGTAGAGTAGAATAGAGTAGAATAGAGTAGAGTAGGAGTAGAGTAAGAGTAGAGTAAGAGTAGAGTAAGAGTAGAGTAGGAGTAGAGTAGGAGTAGAGTAAGAGTAGAGTAGGAGTAGAGTAGAGTAGAGTAGAGTAGAGTAGAGTAGGAGTAGAGTAGGAGTAGAGTAAGAGTAGAGTAGAGTAGAGTAGAGTAGAGTAGAGTAGAGTAGAGTAGAGTAGGAGTAGAGTAGAGTAGGAGTAAGAGTAGAGTAGGAGTAAGAGTAGAGTAGAATAGGAGTAAGAGTAGAGTAGAGTAGGAGTAGAGTAGGAGTAAGAGTAGAGTAGGAATAGAGCAGAGTAGAGTAGAGTAGAGTAGGAGTGGAGTAGAGTAGAGTAGAGTAGGAGTAGAGTAGAGTAGAGTAGGAGTAAGAGTAGAGTAGAGTAGGAATAGAGTAGAGTAGAGTAGAAGAGGAGAGTAGGAGTGGAGTAGAGTAGAGTAGGAGTAAGAGTAGAGTAGAGTAGAGTAGGAGTAAGAGTAGAGTAGAGTAGGAGTAAGAGTAGAGTAGAGTAGGAGTAAGAGTAGAGTAGGAATAAGAGTAGAGTAGGAATAGAGTAGAGTAGAAGAGGAGTAGAGTAGAGTACAGTAGAGTAGAGTAGAGTAGGAGTAGGAGTAGCGTAAAAGTAAACTAGCTCTGTGTGTGTGTGTGTAGGTGGCTGAAAACCTGATCCAGCGGGACGGAGACTTCCTGATCCGGGATTCCCTGTCCGTCCCGGGCAACTACGTCCTGACGTGCCAGTGGAAGAACGTCCCGCAGCACTTCAGCATCCAGAGGCGCGGGGCGTACTCGCGGGTGCAGTACCTGCTGGAGGGCGAGGCCTTCCACAGCCTCCCCGCCCTGGTGCGCTTCTACGTGGGCAACCGGGAGGCCGTGCCCGGGACGGTGCGCGCCATCATCTTCCAGCCCATCAACCGAGCGCTTCCTCTCCGCTGCCTGGAGGAGAAGTACCGAGAGGCCGGACACGCCCCGCACAAGCGCCTCAGCCTCAACATCAGCAGCGGACACGCCCCCGACCACGCCCTCTCCGCCGGGACGCTGCTCAGGTGGGGGAAGAATTGACCGATCTAATGGATTTTTTATCGAGTTGGATTCAGTATATTTGAATATCTTGTTATATCAGTATAACAAGATATTTTAACCCTCCTATTATGTTGCGGTCAAATTTAAGTTAAAAGTTTTAAATAAATAGAAAATAGTATTTTTTTCCACTTTGAAACTTTTAGTGTCTTAGTGTAATCTACATATACACAATTGCGCTTTGAGACTGTTAAAACTGTGAAAAGCGCCTTACAAATGCTCTGAACTTGAACTTGAACACAAAATGGTGTGTGTGTGTGTGTGTGTGTGTGTGTGTGTGACAGTGGTGTATTATGTCTCATTGTTGCAAAGAAACAAATAGTATTTGATCTTTCTGACTCTTTTTAGCTTCATTTTGTCTGAAGGGTCAAATTGACCCGAACATTATCTTTGTAATACAAACATGTAGCAAATATGTCATCTGCCTTTTTTGCTTATATGTAGATTACACTAACTAAGAAAAGCAGGACAAGTTTCAAAGTGAAAAAATACTTTTAGTACTAAAATACTTTTAAGTTTTTTTCTTTTTTTTTAAACTGAGACCTTTGAACCCGAACAGTGTCTTTGTAACGTAGACATGTAGACCACAAGTACCAGACCACCATAAAAATATGGATACTTATAAAAGATATATAAAAGAACTTAAGTATTTTACTCATACTGAATAAAAAAAAACATATAAATAATAACAATTATTTAAAATTATTTCATGGGAACTATTTATTCATTTTTGTTTTCTAAAACAGAAACTAAATTTGACACCTCAATGTTAAATGTCAAATGTTAAAAATGGTAGAGCAAAATAAATAAAAAGAACAAAAAGACAGTCTCGATCCAACTCAAATGTGCAAAAAATAAAAATAAAAAAAATTCCGCTCTGACTTTGCTGTGATTCTCAGTGACCTCAAAGTCTCAAGGGACAGTATGTTTATTCATCTTCCAAAAAAATCTGGTTTGTAAAGTTCTTGGCTTGGCAACATTCTAATAATAAATAATAATAATATGAGTATTTGTAGGGCACTTTTCACAGTTTTAACTGTGTCAAAGCGCACAAAACATTACACTACATGTTATACGTTACAACACGATATCACCTCTTATATAAGCGGTATAAACCACTTACAATTACACAATGTAACGAGTAACTGTAAGTGTCCATTCTAATGTAGTGGAAATTAAAAGTACAGATGTATGAAGTACAGAAATGTAGTGGAGTAGAGAGTAAAAGTTGCTTATATTGTTTTGATACTCAGAACAAGTACTAAGTAGGCTAAAACATACTTAAGTAACAAAGTCCATTTACTCAAGTACTTCACACCTCTGTATGTTACAAAAATGTCAACGGAATTGTTATATTTCTATATGATGATGACACCCAATGAGCCAAGCAGGCTGAAAAAATACTTAAGTAATTTTTTTTTTTTTTTTATAATATACACACAAGTATACTACCATATTTCGACGTGTCCTCTAAGTTACAGTAGAGTTCCGGCCTGTTGAATCTTACAGCATGCGTGGATATTACACCGCTAATATACATTTCTCCTTTTCCTACTTGAATACTTGAGTATTTGTGTAATATTCGATGATGATGCTCTCTCAGCAGCCGAGAGAAGTGCGGCAGTCAGCCGGCGTGTCTGAACCACGAGCCCGAGCGCAGACGCCCGCTGAAGAGCCATCAGTCCGAGAGCTTCCTGCCCATCGGTGAGTCTCAGGGCGTGGTCAGGGCGTGGCACCTCCAGAGCGATTCAACAAACTTCATTTGAATAATTATGCAAATATCATGCAAAAAATGTCAAGGCAGAGAAACACACACACAATCTCTCTCTCACACACACACACTTGCTGCCACACATTTAGACACACACACACAGACACACACACAATAATTTTTTCACTAACTCATTCACACACACACACACACACACACACACTAACACACACACACACAACATAACACTTTTTCACATCCGAACACACACACTATAACATTTTTCACACACGCCTCCACACCAACACACACACACTTGCTGCCACACATTTAGACATACACACACTTACTCACGCTGCCACATATTAGACACCACACACACACACACACACACAACACTTGCTGTCATACATTTAGACACACACACACACAAATATTTTTTTTTCACTCGCGCACACATTTAGACACACTTACACACAGCTCACACACGATTTTTTTCACTCACTCGACACACACACACACACACACACACACACACACACACACACACACACACACACACACACACACACACAGTCTCAAACAATATATTGTTACTCACTTGTTACTTGGGAATACTGGTGTTCTCAAACACACACTTGTGCACACACCTAATCACTCACACTCTTCAGTGACAGTCACACACACACACACACAATAATTGTTTTACTCTCTCACTCTTGCTCACACACACACACACACACACACACACACTTCTATGCTCTTCTAGCTCTTCTGACCCGGTGTGTGTGTGTGTGTGTGTGTGTTCAGGCTCCAGACCCGCGGCTCAGGCTCAGGTGCAGCAGACCTTCAGCTCGCCCGTGTTCCGCACAGGAAGTGAACCGGCGCTCAGTCCCACCGCCGCCCGCAGGACGCTTGACCCTCAGCTGGGCGTGGCCATCCGCGGCTCCGACAGTCAGCTGTGCCCCAAGCCGCCGCCCAAACCCAGCAAAGCCCCGCCCATCAGAGCCGCCCCCCCGCACAAGCCCCGCCCCTCGCCGCGGCCCAACGGCTACGTGCAGCGGCTCCAGACGGAGCGAGAGGAGCTGGACCGGAGCTCCTCCCACAGCCCCGCCCACAGCCCCGCCTTCCAAACCCGCTCCGCGTTTGACCCGCGTGACGTCCGCTTCAGGCTCCTCCCCTCGGAGAACAAGCCGCTGGAGACCAGTGTCCTGAAGAAGAGCAAAGAGCTGCTGGTCAGTCTCCAGCCCAGGAGCATCGCCACACACATCCTGCTCGCAGACTGCCAGGTCAGCCAATCACACGCCTCCAGCCGCTCAGCTCCTCCCCCTGCACCCTGTCAGTCATCCTTACACACACACACACACACGTCTATACGTTTACTCTTCCTACACGAATACATCCCTCCATCACACTATCTATTATTTATTATTGTTATTATTACTGTCTTTCTGATGACATTTGTCCTTTTATCAGCATGTTGGACTACCTTCTCCATCCATTCATCCTTCTCTTATCTGTCTATCTATTCATTCATTCCTTTGTGTGTCTATATTTATCCATCTATCCCTCTGGCTATATCTATCTATCGTTCCATCTATCCATCCATCTATACATCCAATCCTTTGTGTCTATCTATCCATCCCTGTTTTTTCATCTATCTATCAGTCCATCAGGTTGTGTCTGTCTATCTATCTATCTATCTATCTATCTATCTATCTATCTATCTATCCATCCATCCATCCATCCATCCATCCATCATGTTGTGTGTCTATCTATCCTTCCCTTTGTCTTTTTATCCATCCATCCATACATTTGTGTGTTTGTCTATTTATATATCTATCTAGCCATCCATACCTTTGTGTTTTTTTTTAATCTATCCATTCATCCTTTTTTGTGACATTTCATCTATCCATCCATCCATCACTTTGTGCATCTATCTATCTATCTAAACTAAGTGTGCGATGACTGCAGGTGGCCAGGATTCTGGAGGTTTCTGAGGAGGTGAAAGGTCAGATGGGCGTGAGCTCCGGCCTGGAGCTAGTGACGCTGCCGCATGGGAAGCAGCTCCGGCTGGACCTCATGGAAAGGTCAGAACATCTAGATCGCTTCATATACACATCACATGACCAATTATTTAGGCGATTGGGTTCAAATTCTGCTGATATTGTGGGTCATCGTGGTCTACCAGAAGGGTTCTCCAGTCAAGGGCGTGTTCTGCTGATATTGTGAGCAGGCACCACACGATGGCGATCGGGGTGGCGGTGGACATCCTGGGCTGCACGGGCAGTCTGGAGGAGCGGGTCGCCACTCTCAACCGCATCATCCTGGTGGGCGTGGAGCTGAAGGACGGCGTGGGAGATCTCTACGCCTTCTCCTCCCTGATGACGGCTCTGGACATGCCTCAGGTAGCCACGCCCCTCTCCCGCCCCTCGCCACGCCCTCTGATCTTCTGGCTCGGACAGATCGCGCGGCTCGACCACACGTGGACCACGCTGAGGCGGAGATACACGCAGACGGCTGTGGTGTACGAGAAGACCCTCAAGCCCTTCTACAAGGCGCTCTACGAGGGCAGTGGTGAGTCTCTTCACATCTCTCAACCTTTTGGTCATCGCAAACTGGTAGACGTTTTGCAGAGGTGAAAAGTACTTGAGTACCCTTTGTAGTTAAGTACACCAGTAATGTTTTTACATTTTGTAAGCATACAATATGTATAATACACAGCGGTGTAAGGTACTTGAGTAAATGTACTTAAGTATGGTGCCCACTAAAAGTACAAGTATGTTTTTGGCTACTTGAGTATCACAAAAATAAGCAACTTTTACTCTCTACTCCACTGCATTAGTGATCGAGTATCTGTACTTTTCACTCCACTACTTTTGAACAGACACTTATCGTTACTAGTTACATTGTGATTGTGCGTGACAAGCCGGAATTGATTTCTACTGCGGTTAATTTCTTGGGCGGACGAGGTGAATATCGCCATCTTTAGGCTGCTGGTCGACGTGACTATATTTTCACCTCATTTTTTGTGTGCAACGTGAATAAACGAGTCGCTGAAATTATACATTCTGCATAAAGTACATTTATCTGTGAGTTGATGATGTGGTTGTCATTGCATTTATACGTAGTATACAGTAAATCACTTGAGAAGCTACTCAAACTATAGACCTTGAATACTCAGAAGAAGAATGTGTTTTACAATTGTTATAACAAAATATATAACTTTATAATATTTAATATATGTATATATATATACATATAAAATACAATTCTGATTAGTAAATTATATATATCAACTTTTTTTCTTTTAAGTAAAATTTAAGTGATTGAGACTGACTTTTTGTTTGTTTTATCTACTTTGTTCTACCGTTTTTAAAACATTGAGGTTAACTTCTGTTTCTGTCTTAGAAAACAATAGGTTTTTCTCAGTTCTTTCAGTTTGGCCTTTATTGAGTATGAATAAAATACTTTTATTAAAAGTATGAATTAAAAAACTCAAGTTCTTCTAAAATTGGAAGTCTTTTTGAAATTGATGTCGTCACTTGTAATGGAGTAATTTGTGCAGTATCTGCCATTTTTACTGGAGTACGTCTGTCCGCTACTCTTCACACTGGTCTGAAGTACCTTGTGGGGTCCTGACAGCTGAGGTCCCGCTGAGCAGCGCCTGTGTTCCTCTGCTGATGCCGCTCCTCACGCTGATGGAGAGATCCTGCCAGGAGACCGAGGGCTGGGAGAACCACCACCAAAGCTGTGAGGTCATGTTCCGCCACCTGGAAGGATCCAGAGCCGTGGCCCGCAACGCAGACACCTACTCCTGCAACGCACAGCGCCTGCTACAAGGTGAACACATCCAGAAGAGTCGTTCAACATCATCCAATCTTTCAAACGACTCCTGAACGAACGAGTCTCCGAGCAGCGTCACTCCTATTCAGAGGTGTAAAGTACTTGAGTAAATGTACCTCATTAGTTTACTTAAGTATGTTTTTGGCTACGCTACTTGTCCCGAGTATCAAAATTAAGGGCAACTTTTACTCTCTACTCCACTACATTTGTGATTGAGTAACTGTACTTTTCACTCCACTACATTTGAATGGACTCATAAACTCATTACTTTATGACGAATGGCATTAGTTGAGAGAAACGTTGCAGAAAAGCAGAAGGACTCTTACAATATTTTTGTTTATCGCGGAACACACGTATAAGCACTTTCATAAATTCACCGTCCAATTTGAGAAAACACATTGAGGTTAGAGTCTATTTAATGTTAATTTACAGTGAATTTAATGTTCTATTTAATGTTAATTTAATGTTAAGTTAAACTCTACAGATCTTCCCTGACTTTACAATGGTATTGTAATGTTATTACAAACCAAGCCTAACATGGCAAAAAACACAGTGACATTATAATAATAATAATAATGAGTATTTGTAGGGCGCTTTTCACAGTTTTAACTACATGTAAATATGTAAGGGAAATGTTGCTTTTTATTCAATTTGTTGTCTGGATTGTTGGTGTTAACTAAGTGGCTGCGGTTATGACAAGACAAAGACAAATTACTATAGTTTTGCTCAATTTTTTGTGCAAAGTGAATAAATGTAATGTTAATTGTAGGCAATGAATTGAATCTCACCAAAGTCAGCTCAGAATTGTATTTGTTTTTTGAGATTGGCCGAGACTGACCTTATGTTCTATATTTTATTTCACATTGGTGACTTTTTACTTGTGTTGGAGTAACATATAGTACGTATCCGTACTTTTACTTAAGTATGTTGTCTGGTACTTCTTACACCTCTGCTCCAATTCGTTCCTGATTGGTTCAAACGGATCATTCATTCCGTTCACGTGTCACATGATCGCGAGCAATCCATTAAAGCAAAGATGGCAGGACAGACGCAGATCAAGTTTTGTCAGGGATTCACATGATTTGAGTAGTTTTGTGGCACTTTATGTATTATTTGTTGTCCGCTGAAGCAAAGCATGCAGTCTTTTGTCTTTTTTGTTTTAGTGTGTGTTATGTTACTTAATTTTTCGAGAATCCAAATCAGTTAAAAGAATCAAACTTCCCTTCACTGGTTCAAACGTCCCGTTGCATAATTACCGCAATATCCAACACAAGTTTCCCAGTGTAACATTTTAATTTAAATGTCAATATTTTACTTGTGAAATTTTCACCTTACAAAATGGCTTTTGGAACTCAATTCGTAAGTAGAAACGCATTTCTCACTGTAAGTGCTCTATCTCGTTCAAAGCCCTCCTAAATTAATTTTTATAAAAAACTATAATAAAACTACAATAAATTAAAAAAAAAAAAAAAAACGTGTTGCACAAGTTTCTGAGGGGGAAAACATAGAAAATGAGTACAGTGCAAAGATTTAAAATGTTTTGTTATGTTTTTTACCTTTCGAGTATGATTACGATGGTTTGATCATTGTCGTCTTCTGATCGTGTGTTTTTTCTCACGTACGAATCTCCCTGCGTGCTAGCGGTGAGGAAGAGGCTGGCTTACTCTTTCGCTACAACATTTGCCCTTTCGAATCGTTGTTACAATACATATTTTGTAACTAGAGACAATATTTTCTCACGCGCTTTGTAACTTGAAACGTTTGTTAGTAGAGGTATTCGTAAGTCGAGGTGCCGCTGTATAACTGGCACACTAATAAAAACAGAATGCAAATTGATTAATAATGTGAAATTTCTGGTATTTTGAAGCTGAAACTACACAAACGCATAAATCCGTCCAACTTGTGATGATGAGGACACATTCAGGAATTTTAGTTTGACAGAACAATATAAACGCCTACAGATCCAATTTCTTGTTTTTGTTTGTTCTTGTTTTTTTGGTTGTGTTTTCCAGTTTTTCAAAGGCAACATTGACAGCGTATTGTTTCCTCCAGACTTCCAGCCGGACGAGGAGGTGCTGGAGATGCTGAGGACAGACTTCCAGCTGCGGCTGCTGTGGGGAAGCAGAGGGGCGGCTGTCGACCAATCAGAGCGCTACGACAAGTTCAAGCTCATCCTCAGCGCGCTCTCCAGGAAGCTGGAACCTCCGGTCAAACACACGGAGCTCTGAGAGGAGACTTTAACACACACACACACACACACACACGCATATCGTCTTCCAAGCCTTTCACGTAGACTTCCGCTTGGGAAGGGTACGACGAGAAACGACCGCGGAACGCCATTTCACGTTTCAACGACACTGCGTCTTCTCAACGCAAAACGAAGAGAGACGGTGAAGACGGACGTTTGTCAGATGTGTGATGACTTCAAGCGTCAGATGAAGTATTTGTGGAGTTTAAATCCGCTCGTGTCGGACGTGAAGACTAACCTGTGTAATATATTCAGTATTGCCGACGTGTAAATAGTCACAAATGAACTATTGTAAAAGTCAAATCTAATAAAGTGTTTCGATTCTGTACAGAACTTCATGATTAATTCGGAGAGTTCGATGTTACCGTTGAAAAACACGCGTCAGGATTAATCGCAAATATGCATTTCTGGAGATTAATCCCAAAAGTGATTTTAATCGGCGGCTAATAGCACTTTGGCACTTTTGAAATTATTTTTGCCTAAATGATTGACGTGAAAATTGCATCCAACGCAAAAAATAACCAAATAAACAGCCAACAGACGTCAATTTCGTCAATAAATTGTTAATCATTAAAATAGAGCGATTATCCCCCCCGAGCGACTCCAGAGGCAAAAAAACGAACAAAACAAAACCCAAAGTAAAAAAAATATAACAAAACAAGTATGCAATTTAATTAAGTTAAACTTCGTATATCCGTCCATTGGCAAACTCTTACGCGTCTGACGTTTGGAAAGTTCCTTGGGTAATACTCAAAAAACTTCTTTCTTTCTCTATTTATTTTTCTGCTGTTTAACAAGTGGGATTTTGGGGTTTTCCCTTAGTGGCATTAATAAAATGCATTGTATCGTATCGTATAAAAAAAAAAATATGTTCACAAACATTATTGGATCTCATCAATTCCCAAAACTCAGCATCACAAATCACAGACACGACAAACCCAAGCAAGCGTTTATTTCTCGTCTGCTCGTCTCCAAAGCCAATCCCGGCCACACGCTCCTCACTCGCTCCTCGCTAGTCTAATTCAAATGCAACGGGGTAAAAAAAAAGTGCATATTCAGAAGAGAAGGGCGGGTTACACTGAAGCCACGCCTTCGATTAGAACACTCACTATAAACAAACACATTCGTCCTATATTAAAAACATCACGCGGCTTCTTCGTAATAACTACGTGTGGGTCCGACTCCGGAGCTGTGGGTGGAGTCACGTGACAGCCTGGTGGGCGGGGCACTGGGACTGGCATGGACTTGGCTCCTCCCCCATGGCGCCCTCTGCTGGTCATCTGCGTGCCGGAAGGTGATTGGTGGGCTGCTGTGGGGGCCGCGGGGTCAAAGCTCAACGCTCATGCAATGAATTCTGGTTATTGAAACATTCACGATGGACGACACGTAAAAAAAAACTGGTGGAAAAAAACACGGCGTTGTTAGGAAGAGGTGGTGAAATCATAGGATGGGAAATGCGGTTAGGATGAACCATGAGGCAAGCAAACGTTCCCGAGGCGGTGTTAGTGCCAGGCCACGCCTCTCTAGGAGTTACCAGGGCCACGCCCGTGCCTCCCTAGACGCCTGGGCATCCGGGACACGCCCGCTGCAATGGAATGATGTTAAGACACACATGCAAACATGCGCCCGGAGCCACGCCCGACTACAAGCGGCCCACTGCTGTGTGAGTCCAGCCACCCAATCAGCACAGACGCCCACTCAACCAATCAGGAACCTGCGGCCACAAATGAAGAGAAAAAAAAAAAAAAAAGCAGGAAGTCAAACACTAACGAGTGAAACCGCTGCTCTGATTTTGAGCCGTCACCTCCGACGTCATCATGTCAAGAAGATCAGAAAAAAAAGAAAATAATAATTAGGACGGATAATATATCATATATATAGTAGGATAATAATAATTTTTCCCCCAGCAAATTTTCTCTAAAACAAGCAGTGGGTTTTTTATTTTATGTGTGTTTTTTTTTTTTTAAATACCGTATTTACTCGCTTATAAGTCGACCTCAGCTCAGCTGTGAGATTGTGGTATTCTGTTTAGATCCGCTTATAAGACATATGGGAAAGAAAGGAGAGAAAAGTGAAAAGATAGAAACGAGTAGAAACCCAATTTTGTGTTTCATACAATGAAATAAGATGAGAAGTAACTCTTAAAATATCATCACTTTATTTTTTCACAACTTAAACAACTTAAACGACCTGTTCAAAGTAACCTTGTTTATTTAGGTTTGTATTCATCTATTTAAGTTATTGTTATTTGTGTTTAAGGTTTAATTGGTTATTGGTATGGCTGCATTATAATTTGAAAGGTTTGTGGGTAAAGTGTCCTGCGCCTTTAAGAGAAACGCAAACAGTTCTCCCGAAGCGTTTTGGGAATAAATACTACGTTTGAAATCCACCGTGTGAGTTTGACTCGTTCATTTGTGAAGCCTCAAGTTTTAGGAAAAATACTCGACTTATAGTCCAGTAAATACGGTATATATCACAGTACCGTGTTTGTCGTTTAGTCAAATGTAGCAACGATGACAATTTAATATGACATGTTGAACCATATATGATGACATAATTTATGACATCACTCGTGTTGAACCTTATATGATGACATCATTTAATATGACATCACTCGTGTTGAATCATACATGACATCATATAATATGACATCACTAATGTTGAATGATACATGATGACATCATTTAATATGACATCACTAATGTTGAATGATACATGATGACATCACTTGTGTTGAATCTTACACGATGACATCATTTAATATGACCTCACTAATGTTGAATGATACATGATGACATCATTTAAGATGCCATCCCTCACGTTGAAATTTACATGACATTCAAGATGACATCACTCACGTTGGATCTTCCCAGATGACATCATTCAAGATGACATCATTCAGACCGCATCCGTCCCAAAATTTAAATCAGTTTGTCTGTTTATTTTCCGCAAGAAACTCGATTCCCGAGACGCGTAGAATCCACGTCTTAAACATCACGGAGACCTTTTCTGCAGCCGGAGAGTCCCGCTAGGGCTTATATTCAGTCCCACAGAACACAAACAAACCAAGCAGCAGCTCTAAAAATGTCCTTTAGTTCCGACACAATAAAAACAGGGATTAAAAGTCTCCAGACGGAGGATGAGGAGGAGGAGCTCCCCCTCAGGAGGCGGCGGACAGTGGTGATGTCATATGTAGGTGACCGCACCTTTGCTGTTCTTCTCCAGGGTGATCTCCACGTAGGACGTGGGCACGTAGCCCTCCTCTCCGCCCTGCTTGCGCACCCGCGTCCAGCCGTCGCCCTTGTCCTCCTCGATCACGTACAGCACCTCCTTCTCCACCATCACCAGCGTCCCCTCGTTAGAGCCTGCGGAGGCGGGACAGTGGGGCTTCAGGAGATCGACAAAATATGCGACGTTGCTGTTGAATATTACGATAACGGTACTGCTTGCGATATATAACATTCCCATATTAAAAAAAAACTAAATTATCTAAAAAGTAAAAGTGCTGATGACTAAAATGATACTGAAATTAAGCTAAGTTAAATTTAGTAAGTTTTAAGTTAAATCAAGTTTTTAATCAAATGTAGCTTAATTTGGGCTACAAACTGTCTAGTAGGAGGCAAAGATTAAGACTAAACACCTCAGCAGATATGTTGATTTATGATTATTACCAATAGACTTGCAAAGATAAAACGCGTCGCTCTCAAACATTACACTTTATTCACACACAGTATAAACACACAATCATCAAGATCAACATGAGCATCTTTTAAACTGAATGTGTCCTTGCCTTTCCTGCTTTTAAACACTAATAAATAATGCAAGATATTAAACAAAGTGTTCAGGCCTTATAACCGTACAATCACCAAGTCTTAAAATGAGCCTCTTTTAAACCAAACATGTTCTTGCCTTGCCTTTTTTTTTCTTTTTATAAAATAACTAACACAAAGTAGTTTCTGTCTGATATTTTGTAAACACGTCCAGCCACGTTTGTTTATCGCAAACAAACCACTTTTGCATTGATCCGCTAGGTTGATTAATTTCGCGACATTTTTAACTGTTCGCGATACGGCTATTGCGCGTCCTATTATCGTGATAGTGATATTTTTTCGGTATACCGTGCAGCCCTACAGGACAGGAAGTGACATCATGGAGGAGGAGCGCGGCTGACGTACCGTCGAACGAGTACAGAGCTTTGCAGTGTCCGAGGGCGGGCAGCGGGTCGTCGTCATCGAACTCGTCGTCGAAGTCGTGCGCGTCGGGCTGCGGTGGAGAGCGATGCTCCTGGTTCTGCTCGTCTGTGTAACTGCCCTCCGGACTGAAACCACAGTCAAGTAGCTAGCTATACACTGTATTAACCCCTGAGGGGAATTCTTGAAATGTTTGTGTGGAAGTATGGAATCAGATTAGTGCCAAAGATACGGAATTTTCATACGTTTTTCAAAACAAACCTACATTTCGAAGATACGAACAACAATTTTTCGAAGATTTTTCGCTTCCAATCTTCACGTTTTCGTTTTTGAAACTTTTTTTTTGGGCTTCGGATTTTTCGATCGTTTTTTTTTTTAAAGACCCAAGCTTTACGTAGGGGCGGCCCTTACTCTGATTGGCTGGTGAGAGTGTGATTGACAGCTGCTTGACCAGGAAGTGTGGGAGGAGTTCAGCGAATGTACACTGCTGTATTCACAGCTTTTTTTTTATATTAGTACACAAACTGTAATTTAAGTGTTATTTTTGTAACTAAATTATTGTGGTGGCAGATACTTCAGAATAATAGTAGACATTTTTGTTTCTTCACATTGAAATACTGTGTGTGTGTGCAGAGATCCCGATAGGCGCCAAATAAAACGTATTATTATTATTAGTAGTAGTAGTAGTGAAAATAATAAAAATAATGATAAAATCTTCCGTTTGTTTTAAAAACTCTTATATTTCCGTACTAACTAACTAACTACTAGAATTTAACATGAAACCCTGTATACATTCGCACTAAATAACGAGAGCGTAGTGGTTGTCTCCTCCCCCTCTTCCAGTCAATCACATTCTCACCGTGAATGCAGCTGTCAATCACATTCTCACCAGCCAATCAGAGTAAGGCCCGTGAAGCTTGGGCCAGAAATCCGAAGGAAAAAAATAAACGAATGAAAATTCCAAAGTGCGAAAAAAAACAACCTTCAAATGAAAACGTGAAGACTGCGAGCGAAAAATCTTCAAAAAAAATGTTCTTTCGTTTTTTCGAAATGTAGGTTTTTTTTTTTTTGAAAAACGTACGAAAATTCCGTATCTTTGGCACAAATCTGATTCCATACTTCCATCCATAAATTTCACGCGGGAAAAACGAAAAAAATAAACAAACGAAAAATCCGAAGCGAAAAAAAAAAAAAAACGTTTCAAATGAAAACGTGAAGCATTTTTGATGTGGCGTTAGGTATTTTGGGCAGTAATGCGACGCGGGACACACTGACCTCTCTCGGCCCTGCGGCGCGTGGTGATTGACGTCTGCGCTGGACCTTCGCTCGGGACGAGAACCCGTCTTCCCTTCCACCTCTGATAACCACGACTGAGCGAGAGATCACGCATTACCCCGTGTGTCCAGCAGAGGGCGCCATCACACAGGCTACACACACACCTCGTTCTTGTGGATCTCCGAGCGCAGCTTCTCCATGTTGCAGATGGTCTCGGAGATTTTGGGCTGAAGGCTTCCCGGGTCTCCCATCTGTGGGTTCTTCTCGTAGACGTCCTTCATCTTGTTGAGCGCGTCTCTGGTGGTCAGCAGAGCAGACTGAGCATCTCCGACATCTCTAGATCTTACTGGGACACCGTGTCCGACTGAAGGTGATGATGGCGAAGGAAATGAGGTGGAAAGCTGATGTCGACGGTTTTAAAGCCGCTGACGGTTTAGGTCAGGAAAGTCGACTAAGGTTTGTGCGTCTATGACTCGGTCAACAAAGGAAACAGGAAGACGACCAAATAAGGGAAGCTGATAGGAAGTTTAACAACGTGATGAGAACAAAACTCACCCGGAGAAGTTGATGAGCAAAGAAATGTGTGTATTATGTGTTTTGACCCAACTGTTGATGATTTATTATTAAATACCGTATTTACACGAATATAAGCACCACTCTTGATTTTTCAGACACAAAAAAATATTAATTTTCTTTTTACAAAAAAGTAATAAATACGGTACTTAATTTATTATTAAATACTGTATTTACACGAATATAAGCACCACCCCTGATTTATCAGACGCAAAAAATATTTTTTTTTTACAAAACAAATCCAGCATTTAATTTATTATTAAATACCGTTACTTACGCAAATATAAGCACCACCCTGGATTTTTGAGACACGAAAAATGTATATTTTTTTCACATTTCTGGCTAAATAAAGTTACATTTCTCTTAAAAATACTTGTTTTCCTTTTTTTACAAACCTGTCTTGTGACTTTTAGGCACGTCTGCCTACAGACTTTTATTTAAAGACACACACACACACACAGACGACGTGTTTACGCTTATTTGTGATTGCTCCTGACTTAAAAAATAAAAAAAACTGGCCATATTTAAAAAAAATCCAAATATTTGAAATTGCCCATTATAAGCACCCTCACGGATTTCGAGTGTCGAAAATTCGGGGAAAAAAACGGGGTGCTTATATTCGCGTGCATACGGTAATCTGTAGTTGTCATCGTAGTTCTGACCAATCAGAAAGCAAGAGCTTGTGTGAGACTGTAGGTGGACGAACCTTTGGTCCATTTCTTTCTGCAGTTCCTTCTGCAGCTCATCGATCCGCTGCTGGAGCTTCTTGCGCCGCTGTTCAGGAGGAAGGTGGCTGAGATCCTCCAGAGTGGGAGCCTGCACACATCACACAGCAGAGATCACACACACACACACACACACACAGTCTAGCACCGCAGCTCCACAAGCAGAAGCGCTTCTACCAGGGTCCCATTATAATGGCATGTTAGTTTATGATGGGAACACTGGAATCATGAGCTTGATCTATTAAGGAATTATGGAAAAAAATTAAAATAAAATGCCACACATTCGGTGGGGAAAAAAGGGGATTTATACAGAGCTTTTTTTTTTTGCTATATTAATAAAAAAATACGCATCGTTTTTTTTTGGGGGGGTGGGGCATTATTCACATGATCTTTTTTATTGGGGGAGAACAAATTGCCGTCTTTTGGTGAAAAAGCTTCGACCAGTGAAATTGTTGTTTAGTGAAAATGTTAGAAAAGAGAAAGCAAAAACACGAGAGAAAACAACAAAGACGTGAAATAAAGGGAAGAGAGAGTAAGAGGAGAAAAATTGAGAAAATGTAAAAAGTGATAAAGGGAGAAAGAGAGAGTGATAAAAACAGAAAGGAAAATCTAATGTGTGTGTGTGTGTGTGTGTGT
>CM051503.1:21137331-21152592 GCA_028031935.1 Paedocypris micromegethes
AGAGAGAGAGAGAGAGAGAGAGAGAGAGAGAGTATCTGTCAGTCAGTCAGTCGTAGATTCTATTCATTGTGTGGGTTACGATGCTGTGATAATTAAATGAAGAAAATGACATCAAACATGCTTTACACGTGGCACGACAGAAGCATTAGTATTGGAGACCGAGTACTTGCACATACACTCATTACGCATATACACGTGGATTAAATGACACATACACATGCATATTAACGTGACTCACAACAAACGTCAATGGTGGTTTCTAAGAGCAGAGCAGTAAAGAGACTAAAGAATCTTTTATTAATCACCTCGTTAGAAACGTCAAGTGTAAAAACGTTCCCGGATCGAACAAACTCAAACATACCTTGGGTTTCTTCCCAAATAGCCAGAGCTTGTTCTTGGTCCTGCTGATGGCGTGTTTGGGGTCTACTTTCCCCCCCTCGGGTTTGGGGGCTCCCAGGGTTCCGTCCGACCCCGCCCGCTGGATATTCTGGCTGAAGTCTTCAAACGGAAATTCACCGGGAGGTTCGAATCCGGATTTAAACGATTCCACTACAATGGAGGAATCCTGAGAGGAAGCGAGAGTGAGGTGTCAGTGCATCAGTGTTGAGGTAGTTAGAGAAGACCAGAAAGACTTGAACGACACCAGAGTCTGTTAAAGGTGTGAAGAGCATTAATTGTGAGAAATTTGGTTTCGGTTGAATACGGTTGGTTTTCGGTGTAGAAAAAGTCTGAAAATTAAGTACAATTCGGTTGAACGTGGTGAAAACGATTGAAAATTCTTCAAAGTACAATTCAGTCGACCATCTGTGGTGAATGGGTCCGAAAAACATTCAAAATTGAACATCGGTGGGGGAAAAAAGTCCAAGTGTAATTTGGTTGACCACATGTGCGGGAAAACGATTGAAAAACCGTCCTGATCGGATGGGTTAAATGCAGAGAAAAAAATTTCCCCATGAGGGACTAATAAAGGTTCAATTTAAATTTAAATTAATTTAAGTACAATTCGGTTGAACATGGGAAAAATGACTGAACATTTTTACTGAAAACTACAATTTGGTTGAATATCTGTGGAGAAAAAGTCTAACAATTCTTCAAAGTTTAATTTGGTTGACCATCTGAGGGGAAAACGATTGACAATTCTTTTAAGTACATTCCGTCGACCATCTTTAGGGAAAAGGTCCAAAAATACTACAATTTGCAAATTTCCAAAGCGTCACAGAAATGTGAAAGAAAAGTGGGAAGTTTGACTTGAAACCGTTCCCAAAGAATCTCCACGATGTCTGATAGCGGTCTCAATCTCCTCCCTAAGATCTTCAAAACACCTCACACTCTTTTTTTCACCTTCTTAGAGCAAAACGATGGCAAAATTAAAAGGTAGAAGTCTCTCAGACTCCTTGGAGCTCAAAACAAACTAATTAATCGTGGAGCAGCAGGGGAGTGAAAATGCGCAAAGACCAGCAGAAGTCACACTAAACACTTCCTTTGTGAGCAAATTCCACCGGGAAGTAAACATCGTGTGTGTGTGTGTGTGTGTGTGTGGTTTGTCACACACACCTTGCGCTCGTCCACGTTCTTGGCAGCCGTCACCATTCCCTCCAAGCATTTGGAAACGATGGGAACGACTCGCCGTTCCACTTCAGCGAAGGTTCGGTACGTCTCCCCGAGCTTCACCGTGCGACGCTCGTCCATGTCCTGCAGATTCTACATGACAAAACAAGCACACGTGAAGAACACTGACCCGCTGGATCGACATTTCACACCATGCCTAGGTATTCTATACTATGCCTGAAAGCTGGACAGGCAAAGTGTGGAATAAGGTCTTTCCTGTGGGAATGTTTCATCAACGGGACCGGAATTCATACGCTCGCTATGTTTCAGCAAACATCGATAAAGCGTCACAGAGAATTGCGGAATAAGTAGCTCAAAGTTTAAGATTAAAACTTTGTGACTTAGTCTAGGTCTAAAAAAAAAAACTAGGGTTTAAATCTAAGTGGTTGAGTCTAGGTCTAAAAAATAAAACTAGGGTCTAAATGTCAGTGATTTAGTCTAGGTCTAAAAAATAAAACTAGGGTCTAAATGTCAGTGATTTAGTCTAGGTCTAAACATCGCGGAATAAGTAGCTCAAAGTTTAAGATTACGACAGTGACTCATGGAAGAAGTAACGATGCTTGTGATTTTTCCCATTTACAAAAAGTCTAAAAAACAACAAAAAAAAGACAAGTTCCGGTATTTTACAAACACATTAATAAAAGGAATACGGAGAAGTGCACGGTTTTACTTTGCCTATTCTTTCATTTTCCCGATAATCCTGCTCCTCGGTTCATTTTGCGTTCATTTTTCCAAAACAAGCCAATCTACGAATTTTCGACCAAAAGTCCGCGCACAAATTTGCGACGGTAGTAGGATTAATGGTTGTGTGAGGAAGAGCGAGTGGTCACCCTGAATATCTGAGGGATGGCGGTGTTAAAGTGCTTCCGCTGTTCGCTGTTGAAGTTCTGCAGCTGGGCCGCGTACTCGTTCTTGCTCTCGTCCGCCATGTGTTGCCTCATGTACAGCTGGGACTTGGCCTACGACGAGACGTCATCAAGACTCGGCCAAACATCACGCTCAACCGTCAATCCTCCAGGCGCGGCTCATCTCCACAACTCTACCTTCTCCACTTCGGACTTGGTGGCGTTGATGTCGTTGTCCAGCCGATCGTACATCAGCTGGGATTTTTCCGCCTCTCGGCATTCCCGCTCAAACTTCTTCTTGCTCTGTCGGAACACACCAGAAAAAGCGGGAAGACGTCAAACTCGGTGATCTTACTCACACAAAGAACATCGACAAAAATCCAAACGAGGAATAACTTTATATTTGTGTTACAGCTTCCAAAGCATCTGGGTTTCATTTGGTGACAGTGCGAGAAGGAAGGATGCCTGTGTTATTACGACATGTTCTGCTGCTGCTGCTGGACTTGAGGAGCCATCAAACCCAGGAGAAAAAGAAAAACATGCTCCAGCTGGTTTAAGAAGCACTGACAGACGGGAAACGTACAGGGAGGAGGAATGCAGAGCAGGCAATAATATACGGAGGAGGAGGAGGAAAAATGGTGGAAATATTTTAAAAGCATGGTTTTGTCTGTCACACACACACACACACACTTTAATATCTGGATCGCATGATACAGCTGGAGAAGTCTTGCCTTTCTGCTTGCTCATTGGTCAGAGCCACAGCCAATGGTCTTTGTTAAATTATATTTATTTATTTATGTTTATTTATTGTTTTACTATTTGAACAATCCACCAAGAGCAAAACTGTCCAGTTATTTTTAAACGGTACATTCTGAAAGCCTCATCATTTGCATGAATTTTGAAATTCACTGAAAATTACCAGTATGAGTTTAGCTTGAAATGGTAGCATTAATTAATAAGATTAGTGTAAATAGCTAGTGTTTGACACCAAGCAACAAGTGCATAGTGTTTTTTGTATGTATAAAAGGCATTTTACCCAAGATATGAATAATAAAAATGCATACTTTCTTGGATCACAAAAGAATAATAAAGTGGAAAAAAGTAATTGAGTAAGACATGGTAATGGTTTTTAGTAGTCAGCTTGAGATACATTTTAAAACTATCGATTTATGGATTAATTCACGGAAAATGTTACCAGCATTTGCTTGATTGATTGGTTTATAATAATAATAATAATAATAATAATAATAATAATACATTTTAGTTATAACGCACTTTCCATTGCATAATCTCAAAGTGCTGACAGAGTTTAATGTATCAGTTATACGCTTTGAAAAATAAAAACGTCTTCAGATTGGATTTAAATGAGTTCTGAGCGTCTCGTGTGTGTGTGTGTGTGTGTGTGTGTGTGTGTATTAGTAGCATCATTATTCTTATCGCCACTTCACACTCACGTTATCCATGTGTTTCCAGCACTGGTCTAGATACTGCTGGGCCTTCCTTCCCTCCTGGAGATGCTGTCCAGCGAAGGCAAACAGTGTTTAGGAGAAGGAGTCCCTCAGGGGTACGTGCTGGGAACTCACGTGCTTTCTCTCTCCCTTCAGGTCCTGGGAGTATCTCATCAGCTCGCCGTACACCTTGTGTCCCATCTCCTCCGCAACCACTTCCCTCTGACCCGCGTAATCATTCAGCTCGTTCAGAATCGCGTAGAACGACAGGCAGGAAGTGAACCTGCGGGAGGAAGAAAACGCAAAAAACACAATGGAGTTCAAAACAAGTTTGTCACGCAAATACTTGATCAGTCAAAATGCGTTTTTCGATGACCATTTAAATCAGGATCTGTGTTTAAAAATAAAGGTCAATATGCAACAGTGTCCTAGTGATTTAGTCTAGGGTCTAAAAAAAAAAAAAAAAACTAGGGTCTAAATCTGTGTGATTTAGTCTAGGTCTAAAACATAAAACTAGGGTCTAAACCTGAGTGATTCAGTCTAGGTGTAAAAATAAAAAATATGGTCTAAATCTGTGTGATTTAGTCTAGGTCTAACAATAAACCAAGGGTCTAAATCCAAGTTATTTAGTCTAGGTCTAAAGATAAAACTACATGTGTGTGACTTAGTCTAGGTCTAAAAAAATAAAACTAGGGTGCAAAATGTTGGCAATATTCAGTTACTGTCTGACACACTGCCCAACCTAAATGCCAAGACAAACCAGAGGATCTAGCAGAGCATTGCATTTCTGAAGTTGCTGTGGGCAACCGTATAATGCCGACTGAAGTGTGTCCGAGGGGCCAAAGGTTCCGCTGGTGTGTGTGTGAGACAATACAAACTATACATCATTACCTTCCAAGAATTTCATTTCTTTTCTTTTTTTTTGTTACGTTCCAAATCAAAGCCTGATGTTGTCTGGGTTTTTAAGAGGTTTAACATTAGGTGCTCATAAAAAATGAAGCGCATTCACCACCGGACGCAGAGAATGTTCTCAGGTTGCTGGAGCGGAGCCCCGGGGGTCTTCAGAAGAACCGGTGTATGGAGTCTTTATACAGGAGCCAGCGCTCAAAAGCAGAGCCGAGATTGTTCCTTGAGTTTAAAGGATGGATGGCGATTTGGTGACGAGGGGACACGAGAAGGTCACAAACTCACACCCAGCTTAGAGCGTTCTTCTTTCTTTAGCCGATGGTTTTTTAAAGACGTTAAAATAAACATTTATCCACCTCTCAGGCTATTCTCAGCAATTTTACCAAGTGTTGTGAAAGGCATTTACAGTTTTCTCTCGGTTTGTTGTGGGCAAGTTGCTTCAAACTAAAGCATCTGAAAAATTAAAAAGCCTAAATGTAAAATTGACAAATGGGGAAAAAATATATATAAATTTGATACAGTAAATATCAATATGACATAAAAATCACAATAACTGTGTCGAACTGAAAATATGAGCTCTATGACATACAATATGACATACAATATATTTAGAATATACTGTATAGGATTTGTATCTATATGATATACTGCATATTTATAATATAATTAAGTAAAACACTCAATATGGATGACTTGAGTCACTTTTTTGTATTTTGCTCATTTTATTGCATTTTTATCTTTTTCTTCATATCTTCATAGTTTGCCCATGCATTTATTTTTTTCACATTTTATCTTTTCCTATTTATTGTGTATGTTAATGTATTTTTCTCTCTTGTCTTTTTATCATATCTTGCATGCACCACCAGCAACCCATGTTTGAATGCTGAACGATTTGAAAAATTAATTTTATGTGTATATGTGTATTTTATGACAATAAAATTTGAATTTTTTTTAAAACAGCTGATAACACAAAATCAAAACGGACCAATACAAATCAAGAATAAACACTTCAACTTCTGTAATCCTTTGATTTCCCTTTAGGTTATTAACATGAATTAAATATACAGCAGTTGTCGATCAATAAAACAACTGAATATTTAATAAGTCAGTGTATTTTCGGCCGTGACGGACTCACCGTGGCTCGTCGTCTTTGGAGCGCTTGGGACAGTATTTCTTCACCAGATTCCTGAAAAGCAACAGAACGAGAGATTTACACACACGAACATATAGAAAGTGATAGAAACGAATACAATTTAAAATAGATCAAAGAGATCCCGCTGGCTTCTCCTCCACGTCAAGTCTGCAGAGAGTTTGAGTCGAGTAAAGTAGGCCAGTAAACAAGCTAACGTGACGCTAAGCTAACGTGTTTCCCTTCTCCCGCAGGAGGAAGAAAACAAAAAACACAATGAACAAGTTTGTCAAGCAAATACCTGATCAGTCAGAATGCATTTATCGATGACCATATACAGTAAAATAAGGATCCATGTTTCAAAATAAATGTCAATATCCAACAGTATCCTAGCGATTTAGTCTTGGTCTAAAAAATAAATCTAGGGTCTAAATCTAAGTGATGTCTAGGTGTAAATCAAAGTCTAGGTGTAAAAAATAAAAATAGGATATGAATCTGTATGATTTAGTCTAGGTCTAAAAATTAAAAGTAGGGTCTGAATCAGAGTAATTAAGTCTAGGTGTACAAAAAAAAAACCAAGGGTCTATCTATGCTGTTTATTCTAGGTATAAAGATAAAACTAGGGTCTAAATGTGTGTGACTTAGTCTAGGTCTAAAAAATTAAATTAGGGTCTAAACATCGGTGATTTATTCTAGGTCTAAAAAATAAACCTAGGTTCTAAAAATCAGTGATTTAGTCTAGGTCTAAAAAATAGACCTAGGATCTAAATCTTTGTGATTTGTTGTAGGTCTAAAAAAAATCTAGGGTCTAAATTTGTGATTTAGTCTAGGTCTAAAAAAATAAAAGGGGATCTAAATCTAATTGATTTAGTCTAGGTCCAATAAATAAATCTAGGGTCTAAAATTCTGTGATTTATTCAAGGTCTAAAAAAGTAAACTAGGGTCTAAATCCAAGTGATTTAGTCTAGGTCTAAAAATAAAAGTATGGTCTAAAAACTGTGTGATTTAGTCTAGGTCTAACAATAAACCAAGGGTCTAAATCTAAGTTATTTAGTAAACTAATAAAATTTAAAATAGATCAAAGAGATCCCGTTTGCTTCTCCTCCACGTCAAGTCTGCGGAGAGTTTGTCTCGAGTAAAGTAGGCCAGTAAACAAGCTAACGTGACGCTAAGCTAACGTGTGATCACGCTCGAGACGCTTCTCTACAAGCGCTGCTTTAACACCATCAGACGCCGCTGGTGACATCACACAGCTGCAGACCATCCATCCTCATTCAAAATTCATTCAAGTTCACGCCTTATACGAAGATAAAGAGCATTGTCGATCCTCGTTGCCTAAATACATTTCACAAACCCTATGAATCAATCACGCTCATGTCCTGGAGATGCTTTATCGCTAATGTTTAAAGTTGAATGACATGACGTGTCTAAAAACGTTTATTCTACCGAGACTAGGCACAAACTAACTGTTACAACTCGACAAGTAGAGTATAACCTAATAAAATTATTATCAATGATTTTCAATGGTTTGTTTCAGTGATTAAGATGAAAGTCTCGTTTAATTGATTGATTGATTATATTTATTGCCAATTCAGCAGCTGAAGCTAATTCATGACATATAAAAAAAAATCTTACATGAATTTATGTACAAGAGAGAACAGGCATTATTATATTTAGTAAAACAGTTCCTTAATTATATATGGTCCATGAAAATATTTAAATATGCTTAATAATATGTATTTTTAAAGTCTTGTTTAAAGTGGAAACATTTCTACGATGAACGATGGGGACGAGAAGCAGCTGAAAAGAGGAGAGATGATGAAAGCTGAACAATGAATCCCATTTAAAGCCAACGAGGGAAAAAAGAAGAATAAAAAGTTGAAACCAAGGAAAAGTATCAAAGATGTACAGATGATACTGAAGACGCGAAGACGAATCAAGGACGCACGTTAACGAAGTACGGAACTGGCATTTCTATGATGGATGTGATGAAACAAGGACCTTTTGAAAGACAACGCCCATTCAAAGTCAATTTGAAGGAGGGGAAAAAACGTGGAAAAAACTAGAATTGGAAGAAGAGAAAAAAAATTGAGAAGATGGAAAAAAATAAAAATACGGAAAATTATGCAAGGACATTTTGAAAATTGAAAGGCGCTTCTACAAAAAAAAACGTTGAGGATAGATAACCACAAAAAACAACAGAAGTCATATGAATAAAAAAACAATAATATTTTATTATTATTATTGTTGTTGTTATTATTATGAATATTAATAAAAATTAAAAATAAGAATGGACTTCCCATTAAATGAAAAAGCAAATCCAAATTTGAATGACAAACAACCGTCTATCTATCTGGTTTGCTTGTGCGTGTGTGTGTGTGTGGTGTGTGGTTGTGTGTGGGTGTGGAGAGAGAGAGACTGTCAGGGGTGTGGTCGTGTCAGGTCGAGAGGTCAGGAGTGTGCGGGACCCGCAGGTGGAATGAATGTTGCTCCTCACAGGGAGACGGAGGGGGGGCAGGGCAGAGGGCGGGGCTTGTGGGTATCCTGGCAACAGCGGAGGGTCCGTGGGGAGCGACGCCTCCCAAGAGAGAGGAGGAGAGGAGAGGAGAGAGGAGGAAGGGGAGAGAGAAGAGAAGAGGAGAGGAGAGAGAGAGGAAGGGGAAGAGAAGAGAAGAGGAGAGGAGAGAGAGAGGAAGGGGAAGAGAAGAGGAGAGGAGAGGAGAGGAGAGGAGAGGAGAGGAGAGAAGGGAAGGGAACAGAACAGAACAGAAGAAAATAGGAGAGAAGAGAAGAGAAGAGAAGAGAAGGGGGAGAAGAGATGTCCTCAGGCAAACATCTCACATCAGAGCAGGTTCACACGTCAGCAGTAGCCCGGAGCAGCGCTGTCCTTCACTACACTACATCACCAACCTTTAGTACAATGACTTGCTCAAGTCATAACTTACCTCCTTTCCTTTTTCTTTCTTTCCTTCCATCCTTTCCTTAGTTCTTTCTTGTTCCCTTCCTTCTTTTTCCTTTATTCCTTCTTTTTTCCTTTATTCCATCTTTTTCCTTTCATTCTTTATTCCTTACTTCCTTCACTTTCCTTTTTCATTCTCTTTCCTTTTCACCTTTTCTTTCTTTTACTCCTTCTTTATTCTTTTTTTCCTTCGCTTTCCATCTTTTTTCATTCTCTTTCCTTTTTACCTTTTCTTTCCTTCTTTCCCTTTTTCCTTCTCTTTCCTCTCTAACTCTCTCTCTAACTACATCTCTCTACTTCTATATCTCTGTCTCAATATCTATTGCCATCTCTCTTCCTCGCTATCTAGACTAATCGTAATCTGGATTAATCTCTAAATTAAAATATAATCGTAGCAAACAGACATTTTTCCGCATTAAGAGATGCTTAGCGTTTAAATGGCACTTGAGACTGAAAGAACTCTTCATTGAACAAAGTACAAATAACGAATTCTTGAAAAGCAGTTTTCCCTGAAACAACCCCGGCGGCTTCATAGCTGCATCCATGTTACAGGACATTTGGAATATCTGTATGAAAGTACGTCCGCCACCACAACCACACACAAAAAATAACAATTTGCGACATTTTTTTCTCTCCTTTTTTAAGGACGGCAGAAATTGACGTTAAAACGGGCAATTCTGAGGGGAACAAATGCCGCGTTACTTTTTTATTTTTGGGATTTGCGCTTTCAGGAACGGTTGCGTTAAGTGACATGGCCTGATGCTCACCTCAGTTGTTTGGCGTAGACCTGCTCGATCTCCAGACGCTCCTTGACAAACTTTGCATATCGTTCCAGGAAGTCGATGCCCCACTGCGTGTGCCTGTCCAGATTGTCGAACTGGTCCTGATGGAGGGAGAAGAGGGAAGAGAGTGTTTAGTTTGATCCGTGGCGGACAGGAAACATGAATATGGAGGGTTTTGTTTGAAGAACATGAATCAGGAGAAGAGAAGAGGTGGGTTTCAGAGCTCTGGTGGGATTCTACCACAACACGAGAAGTGTTTTCCTCACATTCCACTGGCGACTAAAACTGACGTGTTGGTCAGCGTGATCTCAGCGTTTCTGGCCGTGACTTTAGGACGTTCTTGGCTTTGAGACGGACGAGAACGTTCCAGTTTGGATGAAGAATCCGGGCGTGTTGACAGTGACATCACGGCGCTTCACACCAATAACATCGGATCCGAATCGCAGTCTGAGAGACCGAGCGTGACGTCAGCGAGCTCCACACTCAATGACTGTTTATGGGAAAACACGGTCAAACATCTCAGAGAACCACACAGATGAGCTTTCTCTAAAACCTCGAGCCTGAAAAACCCGATTCAATCAAATCAATAAATAAGCATAAAAGACAAGTGTTATAAAAAAGATTTAAAAACATGGTGTAACTATGGAAACAAAAAACACTTTTGCAAAGTAAAAATGTTATGACAATTTTGAAGTTTCAGAAATGCAAAATAGCATTTGACGTCCGAATAGGGAGAGTGTATTATAGACAAAAAATCTATATATATATACATTATTTCCCCCAATCATAGTCTATAGTGCAATTAGGACTAAATCTCATGTTTGCTGGTCACACGCTTGGTTAAATATTACCACGCCACACACACACACACAGACGAGTGCTTTTCTCATCACTTCTCCGAGAAGGTCTGGATGTACGCCAGGCCAGGCTTAAGTCCAGACCAGCTCGGAGAAGTGATGAGAAAAGCACAAAGCACGAGTGTGTGTGTGTGTGTGTGTGTTTCATGAGGCCGTGAGGGAGTGTTACACACACTCCGCTGGGTTCAAGTCGAGGAAAATCACCTTAACAGCATCCGCGCGGAAAAACAGCCTCCCGCCATCTGCCCGTCTTAAAGTGGCGTTTAACTGCCGTCGTCTGCACACACTCGCGGCGGAAAGGTGAACGGACGCTTTCAATTACAATTTGAATCAAAATTTGAATTTAAATAAATGGAATGAAAAGATATAATGTCATGTAAAAGTCACGTTGTGAAGATAAAAATCACTATTAAACGTAATAAAGAGAAACATTCCAAGGGACAGTATCATGTACAGTTGAGAGCAAATTTATTAGCTCCGTTTAAAAACACTTTTGAAATACTTATCAAACAATGATTATTTTGTAGGCGGGGCTAATAATTTCGTCCTCAGCTGTAGATGTTTGCTTATAACATCTGTATACGTTTGTTTATATCGTCAGGAGGGGAAGAATTGAGTAGAATCAAGATTGCGATTACTTATTTTTTTATTTTTTAATCGTTTTTTTTAATCGATTAATCGTGCAGCTCTCGACCTACATTGTTTCATATTCTAGTGTATTGTTACAGTGTACCGCTCTGTGATTGGCTGTGTGACATTGAGGCTGTTAACGCTCCTCCAAATCCAATTAGAGTCGTTGTAACGATTACGCAACACAGACCAGGAAGTACAAACAATCGAACTGTAACATCGATAACATTGTACCGACCATGGAACGTAAATGGGAAATCAGTTATAACAATGTAGTTACACAGTCACACACAGTCCACACACACGAACCAGGAACGTAAACAAACTAAATTAGAATCTTGAATAAATGAACAAATGAATGAAAATGTCTTTAATTGTCCCACAGCGGGGACATTACATGTCACAACAGCAGACTGAATATATAGAGGGACAAGTATAATACAGTATTTATTTATATATAAACACATCTATGTGAAAAATAAATAAGCGCGCAGAATTCAACACAAATAGAAATAACACTGCACACACACACTGTAAACAAATAAGTAAACATAACCATAACAATGTAACCCCACACATATCATAAATAACAAATATATTAAATAAATAACGCCGCACACGTCATAGTATGTCAGAATAATGAGTGTATTAATTGAATTGAACTGAAATGCCTTCAGTAGTAAAACAATAACAATGTAACTGTAAAAGTGTGACTGACACACACACACACACACACACACACACACACACACTCAAAAGGTAACAACGCAACTGTTACACTGAAACACACACAGCACAAAACCTTAAGAAACTGATATAACACAAGCCACGATGAATCTGACAAACGGGCAGATTGAGCAAGCAGCAGGTCACACACACACACACACACACACACACACACACACACACACACACACACTGGTGACATCCAGCAAACAGCTTGATCTGGGGACGTTGGTGGAGGAGGAGGAGGAGAAGCAAAAGAAGAAGAAGAGGAAGAAGAAGAAGCAGAAGAAGAAGAAGAAGAAGAAGCAGAAGAAGAAGAAGAAGAAGAAGAAGAAGAAGAGGAAGAAGAAGAGGAAGAAGAAGAAGAGGAAGAAGAAGAAGAAGAAGAGGAAGAAGAAGAGGAAGACCTTTATTTGTCTCAACAGAGACTTTACATTTAGCAGCAGCCCCAATGGCAAAACTGAATGAAGAATATGAAGGGAAAAAAATAATAATATATACAAAAATAATAAAATAAAAAAATAGAAAAATATTGCACATTGTTGATGTACGATTAAATTAGATTCATGTTTGTGACGAATAACGTGGCGTTTGGGCTCACAGCTTCCTTCTCAGATCCAGGAGACGACAAGAACCAGAACTGTCCTCACATCACCCGCTCATGAATAATTAATGATCGGAGCGGATCCAGACCCCGCCCCCTCACTGTGAGGGGGAAAGCGCTGTTGCTAGGAGACCAATAAACCGGTCCCTAGGCGCTTCACCGTAACCTGAGACTCCTGGAGCTAAACCTGGTGCCGGACCCCCAGCAGATCCAGAAAACCACTTCCTGTTTCAGACCTAGACCGCATCTATAAATCACTCTCAGGTCTTCTTGGAATGATAAAGACCCCAGTCACTATCCATCTGGCTTCTGTAATGTGGCACAGCGGTGAGAGAAACTGGATATTTAAAAGCCAAAAAAAAAAAAAAAAAAGACAAATCTGGAAACTCTATAACAAACGCCTTTGTTGATTCAGTGTTGAGCAAACTCGGGCATGAATAACCTCAGATAGGTGTTAAAACATAGCGTATTTGTGCAAATATAAGGAATATTTTGGAATAATGGAAAATTGAATGTTTTTTTTTCCAATTTTAGTGGCTCAAAAACTGGGCGTGGTTATAATCGCCAATTTCTAAATTGCATAAAAAAAACAAACAAACAAAAAAATGGTCTTTTTTGGAATATTTATTTTGTGCCTGAAAAATCAGGGGGGTGCTTATACTCACGTAAATACGGTATTAAAAAAAAACAGAAAACATGGAACAGAACGGCGAGTTTGTCATCTTGGCCACTAGGGACATTTTTAGAAAACGTTTCATTCGTGGACGGTTAAATTTATTTATTTATTTGTTTGATTTTTTACGCCATCTTTAGCTTCAATGGCTATATTAATGGCAATATGGTGTTTGACAATTATACACTTTAGAAAGCAATACATCTCTATCACAGTTGATGAAGAGTAAAACACACAACTTTTAAAAATGACTTCAACAAATTAGATACAATCCTTCATGTTGATTTCTGTTAAAAATTGTAAAATCTTTAGTGGCAAAAACGTTCTTAAAAACATCTGTTAAAACATTTCCTGAATAAAACCGTCGTCTAAATATCACACAATCGATATCACAGTCAATTAAAATATGCTTTACAGTCAATCGATTACAACGTAGCTTTTCTTCATCCAATAATAAATATGAACGAGTGAGTCTGCAGTGTCCTACTCTACATCTGATCAAAAACAACTTGATCCTTTCGGTTATCAAAGCCATAGTTGAATCTTGTGTTTACAATTGCGTCGTGGAGGGTTAAAAATAAAAAAAAAACGCTTCCAAACAACAAAGCGTGAAAACGGGACGAAGTGTTTGGACCAATCAAACCAGGGCGTCTCAAAGGACAATGGACATCGGGGAGCGGCTGCTCCTAGAACACAAACATCCTGCGCTCCCAAAACGACAGGAAGTGAGGTCAGCACACCAACAATGACCTGACGTGTCCATTCCTAATCGCTCCAGCAGAAACGTGGTGCGGATCACGAACACCACCTGTAGAAACGTCACCCTGTCTGGACCAATCACGTCACAAAAGAAAAACCCTGAACGAGTGAGGCTAGAATACTTAGTAATATAGCTTAGTAAATATAGTAAATAATATAGTATAGTATAGTAGCCAGAAAACTACAACATCCACAACCAGGAAACATACAAATACAGATCCTACAGATGCCAGTCCGTCACAAAATGTTGCTATTAACTTTTATATTATTATTATTATTATTGCTATTAATTATAAAATCAAATTGAATTAAAGTGACTGTTTCGTTAAATTCGAATTGTTACATTTTGATCCATTAAAAACATTAGAGGTCGCGAGAAACTTGTAACACTGTTCCTAGACTCATTTGCAATGCTCTTTTCTGTATTGTCGGACTTAAATGAGTTTTTGCTCACACTCACACACACATTTTCCCAGGCGGTGTGTGGAGTGACGTGCAAACACACTACCTGACACCAGGTGGCGCTGAAAAGCTCAAACCAGTCACGTTTGGCTAAAAAAAAAAAAAAGACATCGTCAAGTCATTTTACAGCAACGTCAGTAAACGAGAAAAGCCACCCGTGTTCAGCGGAAAATAACGGAAAATAAGTGGGTTTGTTTTACCAATCCAACTATCAACATGTGTGACTGTAAATAACAACAGCTACTGTGACGTTTGTGTGTACAGACCTTATTTTAGAACTACTTGTGTGTACATAAAGTATACACAGTGTGTGTGTGTGTGTGTGTGTGTGTGTATTCTATACTATATTCTTTCTTTTCTTTCTTAATTTTATTTCCAATTCATGTTTGTCAATCAAGGGTTGTTTTAAAGAGCACGGAACAAAAAAGAATTTCCCCTCAGAGGATGAATAAAGAATTTCTGATTCTGAAGCGACAGAAAACAAATGAAACGTCGCCGAAACGCCGAAATCCACCGAAATGAACGCCCACGTGTAAATGACAAGGCAGAAAAGTCGCCACTATCCATGACAGTCTCTCCTAAAAAGCCTCCTTGTCTCAGCCAATCCATACATTAGCGTTCCAGTGGGCGGATCTAAAGGCTCCAGAGCCCCAGTGAGGGCGGGACGGGGGGCAGGGGAAGGATCTGAAACCCCCAGCACAGCCTCATGAAGAGCCCCGGGGCATCAGCGCTTTCATCCTCCAGAAGCGGGTGTAATCGCCCTCCGCGCGGCACTTTATTCGATGGCGGGAATCAAAGCGGCGGGACGTTTATATCCGCAGGTAGCGTCCCGACACGTGCGCTGACTCGGCGGGATGATAGGGTGATGGTGGG
>CM051503.1:21152609-21183069 GCA_028031935.1 Paedocypris micromegethes
GGGGGGGGGGGGTAGAGTGAGAGAGACAAAGAAAGACTGGAAGATGGTTTCAGCTGCAGGATCACGTCTCAAACCACAAAGTAGCAGCTGGAGGAGCGTAAACAGCCAATCACAGAGCGGTACACTGTAACACTATATATACTCGAAACATCAAATCCAACTATTGATACGTTGAAACGATGTATGTCGAGAGCTGCGCGATTAAAAAAAAAAAACGATAAAAAATAAAAAAATTATCACGATCTCGATTCTACTCGATTCTTATCCTCCTGACGATATAAACCAACAAATGTATACAGATTTTATAAGCAAACATCTATAGATGAGGACAAAATTATTAGCCCCGCCTACAAAATTTTGTCTTTGTCTTTTCGTAATCACAGCCATTTACTTAACACCACCAACCAGACAATCAAATGAATAAAAGCAACAATTCTCTTACATCATTCACACGTGCTCTTTGAGACGGTTAAAACTGTGAAAAGCGCCTTACAAATGCTCAGAACTTGAACAAAATAATCATTGTTTGATAAGTATTTCAAAAGTGTTTTTAAACGGAGCTAATAAATTTGCTCTCAACTGTACATGATACTGTCCCTTGGAATGTTTCTCTTTATTACGTTTAATAGCGATCTTTATCCTTACAACATGACTTTTACATGACAATAAATTCAAAGCAATGAGTGATGCGTGTGTTATTACATTGCTGTGTGACAACCTGATTTTCAGGGTTAAATATTTACAATAATAAAATATCCAGAAAGAATTGTGAAAAGAATCGTGATCTTTATTCCAAGCCAAAAAACAATGTGATTCTCATTTTATCCAGTATCGCAGCTCTAATGTCAAGTGATGTTTCAAGGTTAGAATTCTGTTTATCCTAACCTTCGTATAAGAAAAAAAATCAAAAATCTATACTTTAAAGTTCTAGGCCTGAGTGCAGAGGAGAGCCATACGAGAAACATCTACATCAAGCTGCGGCCCGTTAAAAGTTTTGTAACTTGTATAAATGTAATGAAAGTCAGATTGTTTTTATGTAAATCTGGTTAATCTGTTATGAATGAATGAATGAATGAATGAATATAGCCTTTATTAGTCCCACAGTGGGGAAATTTCACAAGAGAGAGGGCCGCAGCACATGTACCAGAGCGCCGCCATTCTTCTATGAAACAAAAAGCATTTGCAGAGCATTACAAACAAACAGTTGCAGACATACAAGGTCACATTTGACTACGTTACGCACAGGTCACGTGCGCTGGAAACTTTTACGAAGGGTTACTTCATGGTTCCGCTTTTTTATACGTGTTACATAAAAAAAATAAACACAAAATGTACGTAAAATAATTGCACTAGTATATTTTTAACAATTTACTTTTAAACAGTTTGATATTTTTGTCATAGACTAACAAACTAAAATCTTCACGTTTTGGTTTGAAACTTTCAGACTTTTCCGTCCGTTTCTTTTTTTCTTTCCGTTGGGACTTCTGGCGGGGCGGCCCTTACTCTGATTGGCTGGTGAGGATGTGATTGACAGCCGCTTGACCAGGTGGCCTTTGTCCAATATTAGACCCCAATGTGGCCCGTGAATCAGAACGTTAGCCCATCTATGAACTCTCACTTTATGACTGCAAAGCGCAAGATCCTGTGACTGAGGAAAACCGGAGGAAAGACTCACAAGACTCAAATCACCAGCAAGACTCCAAAACACAAAGACGATCCAAGAAAACAAAGTCAGACTTGGACCAGCTAAACACACAGGAAAGTTCTCCACAGCATCCAAACGCTGAGCAGAAAAGCTCCTTCACGCTGTGGTCACATGCTGATTGAGATGCCTACACGAAGGTTGTGGGTTCGAGTCCAGCAGACACGAGTTCTTCTTGTGGAGTTTATGAGCAAAGCTAATGTGTTCCTATAGGATGAAGAGCGACACTCACTGAGGAACAATGGCGGCTTTGTGGTGGTTCATCATCATCACTGCAGTCGAGGAGCTAAAAACCCAAGAGTGTGTCGCTCACACAAGAGTCAATTGTCTGGTTTTGTTCTCAATGAAAACTCAGTAAAAACCATTAAAGCACCAAACTAAAGCGCTTGAAATGCTACTGAAACCCTACACTTCCATTTCATTACAAAATATGAATGAATTAGAGAATAGATTCGATTATATTGGCTTTACTGGTCACAGCGGGGAAACTACAGTCAACCAAAAGCAGAATGTAAAGATCCTTTAGTGATATGAACAATTCAAAAATCAAGATTAAATCCATTCAACATTTAATTAACATGTTTCTAATAATTCATACATGATAATGTTACGATATGAATGTGTATCGGTGAATGAATAGGTGAAATCTAAAATTCAAACGTCATCTATAGGATCAGCCTAAAGGTCAGCTAAGGTCAAGGGTCAACTCAAGCTGGTCAGAGCTAAACCTGAATATCAGTCGAAGACACGCCTAGCCCGGATCAGCCTAAAGGTCACCTAAGGTCAGGGGTCATCTGGATATTTGTTTGAGTTCATTTAAACTTTAGGTTTATTTAGTTGTGTAGTACTATTCTTAGTCTAAGACCAATTCAAAGGCGCTGCGTGGAATTAAGAAAAACTACTACTACTACTACTATTAATAATAATAACAATAATAATAATCATCATCATCATCATCATCATTCATTCATTCATCTTCTAAACCACCATTTATTTTAATGGCCATGAGAGTCCATTTAAAAACTTTACACAACTTTACATTATTACAATCTGTTTGAATACTTGAACCAATAAACATGGGACAGAAAATCATAATACGTTTAATTTAGTTAATGAAACAACTAACAACTGCTTTTAAACTGGATTTTTAGCCAATTTACCATTACATTTTTGATCAAAACTATACAGATGCGAGGAATGCGTTTTCATTTCCTCGTGGAAAGTGTGTGATCTGTCGTTTCCTGAAGGAAATCAGATCCAGAGCAGGCGACACGTGTCCTCACACACACGGACTGAGAGAAGCAGAAGACGTGAAGTGTTTGTTCCAAGACAAAGGGGAAGAACAATCGTCTGACTGGAAAGAGTGACGCGTCAGGGATAAAGTGAAAGCGCGAGACTGTGATTCAGACATTTCTGCTCTTCTGATAACGTTCCTCTCTCTCTCTCTCTCTCTCTCTGCGTGACGAGGAAAGACTAACTGCAACTTAATTACAAAATAGTGATTACTGATACTAATAATATCATCTAAAAACAAAAGCAATTAAAAATGAATAAATGTATTGGTGTTGTTTGATTAATTATAATTAAGAAAAATATTATATAAAAAGAATATTTAAAAAAAAAATAATATCACCAAAAAACAAACAAAAAATAAATTAAAAATAAATTATTTTTTGATATTCAATTAGGAGAAAACAATTTTTTTAATATTTAAAAAAATATATATTATCACCAAAAAACAAACAAAAAAATTAATTAAAAATCAATAATTTATTGGTATTACTAAAGTAATTATAATTGAGAATTTGTTTTAAACATTTACATTTTTAAGAATGTTAAAAAAATATTAATATAAAAAAAATAATAACATCACCAAAGAACAAACAAAAAATTAATAATGTATTGGTGATGTTTAAATAATTATGATTAAGAAAAAAAATTAAAACATTTTTTTACTGTGGACCAAAAACAACAATTGTTGCCAATAATAATTTCTTCAAATGATTACTGTATATTAACGACTGTCAACTTTCTCGCCGTGAGTGTGAACGATTGTGAGCGGCTTTAAAAATAATTGGAACTTTAATTTACACTTGACATTCTCACTACACACACACGCACATCCTCTTACACCCCGAGACGTGTGTGTAGGTGTGTGTGTGTGTGTGTGTGTGTGAAGAGGAAGTGCTTCACTGACTCAACACAAATCGTCACACATTCTCAATTGAAAAACTAACCAAGTTTATTTATATAAATAATAAGCGCTTTTTTTTTAGTTCGAGACCAACGCAAAGTCGCTATGCAAATTAGGGGGAAAGAAACATCTATTAAAGGAGAAAAATGTCCATTATATATCTGTGTTAAAAAATTAGAAAAAAAAGAAGAGTCAATTAAAAAAAAAATAAGAAAAGTGACTATTGTTCATCTCTGAGACGTGATTTGCGTATCATGCACGTGTAAACAATCAACCAATCACAGCCACTCTGGGTCAGGAGGGGTGGGGCCTGTGGGAGTCACACACCCTGGTCCAACCAATCACAGAGCAGTACACAGATGAAGTGCGGGGCCGGACAAAATATAAACTCATTTCATGTCAACAAAATGTGTCATTTTTTGATTATTGAATAACAATATTAACAGATTATGAATCAATTGACGATTGTTTGAAACTGTACTTAACCGTACACAGATTTGTTCCAGCCTCTAGTTTTTAATCGATATTTTTAGCTGATTTTTTTTCCTCGGTGGCTGACCAATCAGAATCGTCCCTGCTAGGAACCAGGAAGTGAAAGCGTCAGAAGCTCCACTACTAACACTATGGTAAACAGCTTTTCTGAAGGCGACGTGGTTTCTGAAGTCAAGTTCCGACTTGTCGACAAACATTCCACTGGCCCACACAAGCCATTCGCCAGACTCGCTTTAGTCGCTGAAAAGTCTTTAGAAGACATCAACCAGGGTTCCTACAGCTTCCGAAAAGTCTAAATCAAGCACTTTCACGGTCCATGTTCACGCTTTTCCAGCACTACATGTGGTAAATATATGTGTAAATGTAATCCACAACACCGTACAGCCAAAATGAAACTTGGCCATTTTCATCACATTTAAAGAGATATTTGGCGAAAACAAACAAAAGACAAACAAAAGTTGTGCTTTGTAATAGTCGACTGTTTGTTTAGTTATTTGTTAGATTTTTTACGCCTTCTTTGCTTCGATGGCTATATTATTGGCAATTTTACACTTCAAAAAAAAAAAATTGCAATAAACAACTTTTCAATAGGACTTCTACAAATTAGATAAACTCTTTCATGTTGATTTCTGTTAGAAATTGTAAAACCTTTTGTAGTAAAACATTCTTAAAAACATGTTCAAATGGTTTCTGAATAAAACTGTCGTGTGATTTCATGTAATAGTCGACTGTCATTATTAGTTTATGTGCAGTAAATATAAAATAAAGGAACAAAATGTAAATGAACCAAATGCACAAATGACTCAACTTGGAATTTGGTACGTTTTTTTAATTAACATTATTAGGAGGAAATAAACAAGGATAATAAACAGATTTTTATTCTTTTACTTTAGTACCACAGTAGTCATTTTTGCAGTTTTTTTCTTTTTCTGTTTTGGCCATTTTTCAATAACTTGCGTAACAACTTTTTCCTACTATTCTTATAATAATATTTTATCATATTACGCAGGAGCCAATCCCAGCAGGAAACCCACGCAAATAAAGATCACGAGAATAAAGATCACAATTTATTCCACAATTCAGGATTTTTTTCTTATTTTAAAGATTTATCGCTAACATCAGGTGGTCAAACAGCAATAAAATAACACGTTTTACTCTTAGTATTAAATGTAATGTAAAAGTAATGATGTCATCTTTTAAATCTTTAATAACCCTTTTTATCTGCAAATTCTTTTTAAACAATTTCAAATTTTTTAAACAAAGGCCACACTGTAGCTTAAAGGTCACTCACTAGCTTGAAGATCACGCACTAGCATGAAGGTCACGCACTACCCTTAAGGTCACACACTAGGTTGAAGGTCACGCACTAGATTAAAGGTCACACACTAGATTAAAGGTCACACACTGATTGAAGGTCACACACTGATTGAAGGTCACGCACTAGGTTGAAGGTCACACACTAGGTTGAAGGTCACACACTAGGTTGAAGGTCACACACTAGGTTGAAGGTCACACACTAGGTTGAAGGTCACACACTGATTGAAGGTCACACACTAGGTTGAAGGTCACACACTAGATTAGAAGGTCACACACTAGTTGAAGGTCACACACTGATTGAAGGTCACCACTAGGTTGAAGGTCACACACTAGGTTGAAGGTCACACACTGATTGAAGGTCACACACTAGGTTGAAGGTCACACACTAGGTTGAAGGTCACACACTGATTGAAGGTCACACACTGATTGAAGGTCACACACTAGGTTGAAGGTCACACACTAGTTGAAGGTCACACACTAGGTTGAAGGTCACACACTAGGTTGAAGGTCACACACTGATTGAAGGTCACACACTAGGTTGAAGGTCACACACTGAGTTGAAGGTCACACACTAGGTTGAAGGTCACACACTAGGTTGAAGGTCACACACTAGGTTGAAGGTCACACACTAGGTTGAAGGTCACACACTAGGTTGAAGGTCACACACTAGGTTGAAGGTCACACACTGATTGAAGGTCACACACTAGGTTGAAGGTCACACACTGAGTTGAAGGTCACACACTAGGTTGAAGGTCACACACTGATTGAAGGTCACACACTAGGTTGAAGGTCACACACTAGGTTGAAGGTCACACACTGATTGAAGGTCACACACTAGGTTGAAGGTCACACACTGATTGAAGGTCACACACGATGAAGTCACACATCAGGATAAATCCAACCACTTGCCGATTTTTCACCAAAAAAGCCTCAGCGAGCGGAGAAACGGTCCACGCTACGCCTCATTAGCGAAGCTGTCAGAAGCGTTAAGAGTTTACACCTTCAACACGACTGACTTCAAGCACGAGAAGCACGCAGATCCTAATCCAGGACGGAGAAAGTCAGAAAGCGCTGTTGAATCATTAACCCGCCGTGAACAAAGCGGAGGGCGTGGCGTCACCTGATCCCGCTACAGATACTCACTTCCTGTCGGTCACGGTGGTGGGAACTCGGAAGCTTTGACCTGACGTGGAACGCTACAGAAGTGGCGACTACGGCTGCACGAAACACAATCGCGATTTTTCTGATAAATATTGCGATTGCGCATTTTGACTTTTGCATACTGAACATTACGTGCATATCACGATACTTTTACGTGCATAAAACTAAACTTATGAATATGTCGTTACTTTAACAACGCAGAGGGTCAAAGAAACGACGTTTGATGCTTCGTGGTTAATAAATACAGTAGATGAACATTAATACCAAAAGAACGCAAAATGCAATAAAAACATTTTGAAATAAATCAGACGCGACGACAACAAAAATTGAAAATATAAAAGATATATTTTAATGTGATATTTGATTTTAAACTAATAAAACTGTGTGTGTTTAGACGCTTGAAAGCTTAATGAAAGACTGAGAAATTTTATAGTAAAGTGTATTTCACAGATGTAAGAAGAGAAAAGATTAAATAAAGAGCAAATTAAAACGACGACTGAGGTTTTACTGAAAAAGTGGATGATTTTTTTCAGTTTCACTCGGCTTCTCCGACAAGATGTCCGTGATACTTCAACAAAAAGAAAAAGAAAAGAAAAAAAAAAAAAAAACATAAGAGGCCCAATTTCTGCGTTAGCATTATGCTTCGTGATTTAACAATTAAATCAATTTAACAACTTGTAATCGTGTTTTATATTGTCGACGCCAGTAGTTGTGTTTCTGACTGGTCAGCAAGCCAGGAACGGGAGATTCGACAACTCTGATTGGCTAATAGGCGTGTCACTCAAAGGTCAGAGGCGGGGAAAAGGTTTGTAATCGCGGGAGTTAAAATCACGATATTGATTCGATGAAGAATAATCGTGCAGCCCTAGTGGCTACCTGACGCGCATGATAAGATTGGCCAAAATAAAAGTCCCAACATTCCGATCCCAGCATTCCCAGAACATTCCACCACCACTTCCACAGGCTGTTAAAGGGCAACTTTTGTCGCGCAACAAAAGGAGGGAGAGGGATTCGTCTGTAAACAGGCCCGTGTGATTGGTCAGGAGACTCGTCTTCTGTAAACAGGCCCGTGTGATTGGTCAGGAGACTCGTCTTCTGTAAACAGGCCGTGTGATTGGTGAGGAGACTCGTCTTCTGTAAACAGGCCCGTGTGATTGGTCAGGAGACTCGTCTTCTGTAAACAGGCCCGTGTGATTGGTCAGGAGACTGTGGGGCCCAGTAAATGTGAGCGAACACTAAACGCCGTTACCCTCACTACACGCTTGTGGCTCAACCCGGATTCATTCATTGGAGTTATTAACCATTATTTATAATAATCATAAAACACAGTTCAAGATGCAATGCAATTCACCATTGGCACAACGGTTCAAAACAACGGTCCGAGAGATGATGTAATAACACTGTTACTATGTAACTGTTACATGGTCATTTAACAATAATGAGTTTGTTTTTCTAACAAAAAAATGTGAAGATTGGGCTCGTACTTCGTATTTAGCGCATGTAATACATAGAAACTCGCTTTTCCTGGAAATGTCCTGTTTTTATCGTTTTACGCTTGCTTTGTAGTATTTTTTTCTATGTCTTATATACGTTTGATGGTTTGTTTGGTTGTGTACAGCACTTTTGCCAACTTTTGTTGCTTTTAAGGTGGTTTACAAATAAAGCTGAATTAAAAAAAAGAAACCAAGGCCTTGTGAGTCTACGAGCCACAGTCCAGAAGATTTCCTAAAAGTCAAGGTGTTTTCATTATAAGGACTTTAAAATGATGATATAGTGTATATAAAATATAATGAGCATTATATTCTAAAATGTTACAAGATTTAAAGTCTGAATATACAGTAAGTTGGCCTACTGTGTGTATCATTTACTCACACACAAAATATCATATGCATTATAATTATTCTCACTCTTGCATCCATCTGTATAATATTACTGAACAGAATTCACGCTTTCCGAGGGTTCAAACCCACAAAGTAGATGTGGCAAGCTTCTTCTTCTTTAAAGACTATTTTCCCCCCTAATTCGCATAGTGACTTTAGTGAAAAAGCGCAATATACGTAAATAAATTTGTACTTGAAGTTTTGGTGAGAAAAAAAAAGTTGTAAAAGTGCAACAGGGGACGATTTCTTCAGTAAACATGCTATTCTTTCAAAACAATAGAAATGACAGATTAAGTGTAGTGCTACTCACACATAAATCAAAGGCAAACCACAGGTCCGTGTCGTACACACAGTGTGTAACTTACACAGCATCACAATATTTACAGTCGGGCTTTTAAAGTGAGAGTTTCCCAGGACAGTTTTGTCCCATTTATCTCCCTGAAAAACAAGAGAGGAATGCTGGACAATAACTCAGGGTAATTGCTTCAGAAGGGGCAGGAGACAAAGCTTCACCCCAGATCACAGGACGTCCCGCACGGCCAAAGCGCTGGTGTGAATCCCGGCGTCCCAGAACCACTTCAAACCGGTTCCGGCCCAGAGAACCCATCAGAACCACGAGATCCACACACGCCACACGGAGCCGATTGTGTGCGGACACACACTCCACGAGCAGAGATAAGCCACAGACTGTGCTGAGGAGGACACGGTGAAGATCTCCTGATCACAGGAACTCACCAGGAGCCTTTACAAACCACAGAGCTGGAACTCCAACCAGCCTTCAAACACAACCACTGTCTTTAGAATCTCCGGATGAAGAGTTTTAATCAATTTATGAGCATGAAGAGGCGTATAGAGAAGCTGAAAAGCATACTTGAGTAAAAATGAGTGTAAAAAGTACTCCATTACAAGTTACCAGTGGCAAAAAGAGTAAAAAAAGTTGTACAATATTGCATTTTAAAAGAGCTAAAGTATTTTACTTGTACTAAATTAGGCTACAAATATGTGGGAAAATGTATCTATTGATGAGGTTTTATTTCCTAATATAGAAATTAAATGCCACACCTCAATGTTTCAAAATGGCAGAATATAATAGATAAAAAAAACAAAACAAAACAAACAAAAAGTCAGTCTCAGTCAAACTAATTCACGTGACTTAGCTGGTAAACAGCATCCAGTAGGGCGGGGCGATTAATCCAAAAATAATCTTGAAATTCAGAACATAATTGTTCAAAATGTTCCCAAAATAATTTTACTTAAATAAATATTAAGTTGTTTTTTTAGACGAGAGAAAATGTTAAAAAGTTATTTATTTTTGCTTTTTCTTGATAAGAATGTGATCTGATTGTAGAATAATTGAAGGAAATTAATCAATGTACACCTGATTCAAAAACCTCTCACTTTTAATGTGAGCACATTTGTTGTAGAAAACTCGTCGGAGAACTAAGAGGCAACATTTTTAATTAAGGAAATAAAAACAATTGTTTAATAATCGACACAAAGTTAAAATGTTCATATAATCGAGATTTAGATTTGTGGCATAATCGCCCCGCCCAAGAAGTACCTTCAGGGTACCTTCGATATCACCTCGTCCGCCCAAACAATTTACCGCGGTAGAAAAAGATGTAACAAGAATTACAATGTAACGAGTAACGTTTAGTGTTCATTCAAATGTAACAGAGCAAGAGAGAAAAAAGTAAAGATGATCAATCACAAATGTAGTCAAGTAGAGAGTAAAAGTTACTTACTTTTTAATATAAAAGTACAAGAACAAAGTAGCCAAAAATGCCAAAAATGTAGTGGAGCAAGAGAGTAAAAAGTACAGATCCTCAATCACTAATGTAGTCAAGTAGAGAGTAAAAGTTGCCTATATTTTTTAATACAAGTACAAAGTAGCCAAAAAGTGACCTAAAGTCCATGTCCTCGTGTACTTTACAGCAGTGTGAGAACAGAGCAAACACGCTCGCACATGCCAATAAACGCTAGGCCGACACACTGGGTCAAAGGTCAAGCTGATTGTTTCCTGACCCCCTCGAGTCTCCAGCTTCACCACAGCCACACTAAACCAGCCAAGAGACCGAGGCGGGAAAGCTCAAGCCTCAGCGGTTAATGATCAAACCGTGTTCACGTCTCCAGCTCTGACGCAACCGCAAGAAACACGCCAAGAAAGGATTTATTCTGCTTATTCTTATTCTACGCAGTTGTTCCCTCAGATACACAGAACATGACATCTGAACGGGAGAATATTGGGAAAAATACAAACACGCTACTCTGTGTGTGGATTTAAAGCGCCATTAGAGTAAGAAAGCAATCTTGAAAATAAAGAAAAATTGACATTTTGTAAGAAAATACATTGAAAATGGATTCAATAATAATAAAAAAATAATAATTACAAATTGAAAGGGTTTCAACTGCTATTTTGTAAAGCATCTGCTCACACGCATGACGTGATTTGAGGCAGATTAAAACACGTTTTAAACAGCAGCTTTGGCTCGAACGATATATTGATATTGTCGCGTACACAAACACAATCGCCGTGGCAACCGTTACGCCGTCCACAGTAACGCACGTAGTTCTGGTTTCACGCTTCCTGGTGTCAAGTTGGGTCTTTTTTAATTATTTGAATTAAACGCAAACCTAAAAACATTCTAAACATTAGACGACCAACAATTGTTTATTTTTTAACTTCCCCCAATAGTGAATAACCAGAGTCGTCGCTGTGTAATTAATGTGATTAGCATCTACGGCTTGATAATTAACCCCTTAATCACTTTTTTTCACCATTGGTTTTATTGGTGATTTGTAACATAAACATACACACAGATAAACAACCAAGAAAACTTTAAACAAGGATAAAATGTAGTTTCTCCTGTAACGCTGAAGTCAACTGGATTGTGGCTTTGATTCCCAGTGAAAGTGACACCTGCGTCATTCTCCGACTCAGACACGTGTGGGATGAAGCAGGAATAACAGGCGTGAAAATACTTACACCTTTAATACTTCAATCAAAGTCGCTTGTAAACGTGTTTCCTCCCTCTCTCTCTCTCTCTCTCTCTCTCTCTAACTCTCTCTCTTTCTATGTCTCTTTCTCTACCGTCGCTTGTACTTTCTCTTCTCTCCTCTCTCCTCTCTCTCTCTTGTCTCTCTCTCTCTTCTCTCTCTCTCTCTCTCTCTCTAACTCTCTCTCTTTCTATGTCTCTTTCTCTACCTCGTTCTGTCTCTCTCTCTCTGTCTCTCTTTCTCTGTCTCTCTCTCTCTCTCTCTTCTCTATGTCTCTTTCTTTCGTCTCTATCTTTCTTTCTATGTCTCTTTCTCTACCTCGTTCTGTCTCTCTCTCTCTCTCTCTCTCTCTCTCTCTCTCTACCTCTCTTTCTCTTTACCACTCTCTTGCTCTCTCTCTCTACCTCTCTCTTTTTAAATTTAATGTAATAATATTTAGTGTAAAAGATGCTCGTTCTAAGACATTTTTGATTATAACACTTTGTTTTATATTTATTTTTTTTGTATTATCTAAAAGCAGGCAAAGGCAAGAAAACACTTTGTTTAAAAGATGCTGTTTTGAGACAATCTGATGCTTTACACTGCATGTGGATCAAACTTTGAAATTGTGTAAAAATAATGTAAACTACTACTAAAATGACCTTAATTACAAGACTTAAATTAAATTGAAATAAATTGACCTTCCGCATTACCGTGACGTAGCACTGATAGCGTCTGGACACTAGAAAACACCCGTTATATGACGTTTCGCTCCAAACGCGCGGCCAGATAAACGCAGCGCCAAACCAGTCCGACCAGTCAGTCCGACCAGTCACGCGGAGGAATGATTCATCACAACACAAGCTCAGAACAATCTCTTCTGCGAGAAGCTGCACCGAGTCTGTTCTGAGAGGTCAAACCTTCATCATCTCCTCATCAGCTTCACCATCTCAGCTGTGGTGAGGATGATCTGATCTGATAAGAGTCTCCTCATTAAAGCATCCGTCTGTCTCTCCACCCTGGCTGTCTACACTCACTTAGTCTGTCTCTCCACTGGCCATCTGCCTCTCCACCCACTCGTCTATCCATCTGTCTCTCCACCCGCCCTTCTGTCTGTCTGTCTGTCTGTCTGTCTGTCTCTCCACCCACTCATCTGTCTCTCCACCCGCCCTTCTGTCTGTCTGTCTGTCTGTCTGTCTGTCTGTCTGTCTGTTTCTCCACCCACTCATCTGTTTCTCCACCCGGAGAAAATTCTCCAAAAATTGTCTGTGCATCCAACCTGTCTACCCACCCATAACTGTATGCATGAAAACTGTCTATCTACTATTCTGTCTATCTGCCCAAAGTGTTTATCCATCCAAACTGTCTCTCTGCCCAAAAGTGTCTATGAAGCCAAACTGTCTATCTGTATAAAAGTGTTTATCCATCCAAACTGTCTCTCTGCTCAAAAGTGTTTATGAAGCCAAACTGTCTATCTGCCCAAAGTGTCTATCTGCCCATCAAACTGTCTATCTGCCCAAAGTGTCTATCTGCCCATCAAACTGTCTATCTGCCCAAAGTGTCTATCTGCCCAAAGTGTCTATCTGCCCATCAAACTGTCTATCTGCCCAAAGTGTCTATCTGCCCAGTGTCTATCTGCCCAAGTGTCTATCTGCCCAGTGTCTATCTGCCCAAAGTGTCTATCTGCCCAGTGTCTATCTGCTCATCAACTGTCTATCTGCTCATCAAACTGTCTATCTGCTCATCAAACTGTCTCCACTCTCTCTCTCTCTCTCTCTCCTTCTGACTGACTGTCTGTCCCTCTCTCCACCCTGTCTGTCTGTCTCTCTGTCCACTACTCCTCATCATCGCTTCAGTCCATCCATCCAACTTCTGACTGAATATTCCACCCAACATCTGACCGGCCTCACGTCCATAACAACATTCAACTTACACATGTCGAGCTTTTCAACGCGGTGGGAGTGACGTACGCGCACACACACACGCACACACACACACACACACACACACACGCACACTCACTCACACACACACGCACACACGCACGCGCTCCAGCTCATTGTTCTCCAGCAGATGAGGAGAAATGCTTCGCGGATTCAGTCCCGCACACGCGACTCCGACAAACGCGCCCGAGGGAAAGTTCCGTCACTTCACGTCCGTCCGAAGTTCTCGAGCGAAACTGGGCGTCAGAGTGTCCGAGCGGCCGAGCGCGGCGACGTCACCGATCAAAGAGCACGCGAAGGCCGCGGAGATGACGGGACACTCACCCACAGATCCGTTCCCCAGCTCATGGCGAAGTGAGCAGAAACTCCAGTGTCGCGGGCCTGTTCTTCTTCTTCTTCTTCTTCTTCTCCTCCTCCTCCTCCGCGCCGTCGTGTAACTCTTCACTCCGGTGAAGTCAACAGCGACAAAGCCTCGGCTCCGCTCAGGGTTTTCCCGTTTCCTCCGGCGCGGGAAAAGGAGGAGCGCGTTTGTCCTGCAGCGCCCCCTGTCGGTCACAGCGAGACACTCACGCCGGCGAGGAAACCGGGCTTTCTAGTTTTTTTGTGTGGTAACCAGGGGTGTAAAGACGAGTACCGGACAGCCATACTTGAGTAAAAGTACAGATACTTACTGTACAAAATACTCCATTACAAGTAACAAGTCACCCATTTCAAAAAGACTTGAGTCAAAGTAGCAAAGTATCCAATTTGAAAAGAACTTAAGTGTTAAGAAGTATTTTATTGATCAGTATAGGCCCAAAAAAAAAAAGAAATGTGAAAACAAACTATTGTTTTCTAATACAGAAACAGAATTTAACCTCAATGTTTGAAAAATGGTAGAACAAAGTAGAAAAAAAGAACAAAAAGTCAGTCTCAACCACTTAAATTTGCAAGTATATTCTGATTAGTAAATTATATTATTATATTATGTATTATATAAAGTTATATATTATATAATAACATTTGTAAAACACAATTTGTGGTTTCTCTGCATTACAATTATACTAAGAGATGCAGTGCACTTAAACTAGGTGTACATGACAATCACATCACAAACTCACAGCTACATGTGCTTTATGCAGAATGTATAATTTAAGCGACTCATTTATTCACGTTGCACACAAAAAATTAGGCGAAAATATAGTCATGTCACAGTGGTTTTTGCCATGTTAATATTTGTACCTTACATCCCTGGTAGAAACGATACGGTTTTGTGCAGGGGTGTGAGGTACTTGAGTAAATGTACTTTGCTACTTTACTTAAGTATGTTTTTGGCTACTTTGTACTTGTACTGAGTGTCAAAAAGAGAAGCAACTTTTACTCGAAACTCCACTACGTTTGTGACTGAGTAACTGTACATTTTATTGTATAGGATTTATTTTATTCATTTTGCACATTTGAGTTTGATTGAGACTGACTTTTTGTTCTTTATTTAATTAGTTTTACCATTTTTGAAACGTGGAGGTGTTAAATTTAGTTTCTGTATAAGAAAATAAAACTTCATGAAGAGATCTCTTCATGAAGTCGACTTTTTCCACATTTTGTTTTTTTTTGCCTGAATTTAGTATGAGTAAAATACTTAAGTTCTTTTAAAATTCGATACTTTGGTACTTTGACTCAAGTCTTTTTTATAGTGGTGACTTGTTACTTGTATTGGAGTAACTTATACAGTACCTATCTGTACTTTTACTTAAGTATGGTTGTCTGGTACTCTTTACACCTCTGAGTTTTGTGCAGGGGTGTAAGAAGTACCCGGCAGCCATACAAGTAACAAGTCACCAGCTTCAAAAAGACTTGAGTCAAAGTAGCAAAAGAACTTAAGTATTTTACTCATACTGAATTTAGGCAAAAAACCCACCAGACATGTGAAAAACGAACTCTTTATTTATGAGTTTTTTTCTAGTACTGGAACAAAATTTAACACCTCAATGTTTCAAATGTGGTGCAACAAAGTAAATAAGAACAAAAAGTCTGTCGTAATAAAAAAAATATTGTTTTTTTTTCTAGTACAGGAACAAAGTTTGACATCTCAATGTTTCAAAAGTGGTGCAACAAAATAAATAAAAACAACAAAAAGTCAGTCTCAAATCCAACTCAAACGGGCAAAAAAATAAATCAAATAAAAACAAACACAATTCTGAGCTAAATGTGTGATTCTCAGTGACCTCTCAGTATCAAAAAGGTAAAAAAAAAAAAAAAGTAAATAAAAAGGTAAAAACGTGTTTATAGGAGTGTGATGATTAGTTGTGTAATGATTGGCAGCTATTTGCTAAACTGTTGCTGTGTACAATACTCAGAACAACACCGTTGTAAAGTCAGTGAATATCTGTAGTTTAATTTAACAAAAATTAACTTTAAATTAACATTAAATAGACTCTTACCTCAATGTGCTGTCTCAGATTTGACGGCAAATCTTTAAAGGCACTTATAGTTGTAATCACGTTCACGTGGTTTCTAATTCACAAACAGCTTCCAGTACCATCGCCTCATTCGCCCAAGAAATTAACCGCGGTATAAATGAATGCCAGGCTTGTCGCGCACAATCCCAATGTAACAACTATCAAAAGTAGTGGAGTGAAAAGTACTGCTACTCAATCACAAATGCAGTGGAGTAGAGAGTAAAAGTTGCTTAGATTTTTTATACTCAGTGCAAGTACGAAGTAGTCAAAAGCATACTTAAGTACAGTAACAAAGTACATTTACTCAAGTACCTTACACCCCTGGTTTTGTGTTCCACCAAAAATGATCCATGCTTCTATTTTTCCACTCGTCTGTCTATCCGCCTAAAATTGTCTATGCATCCAAACTGTCTATCCACTTCATTCCCTCCGTGCAATTAGCAAAGTTTGCTTTTCTATATTACCGTTTACTCTGTTTATTGTTTATGTCAATTTTTTAAACATATTATTTGTTTTATTGAAAACGTTCGCAGCACTTTTTTTGCTCAAATTTTGAGTTTTAAATACTTTATTCTAGATATTTTATAAATATTTTATCTTACACAATGCACATTATTTTCGTTGTAACCATATGTCGCAATGACAATAAAGGCATTCTATTTTATTTTATTCTATTCAATCTCCAAAATTGTCTATCAACCCAAAACTATCTATCCATGCATCCATTTAAATATATCTGTCTATCATTCCATCCAACTGTCTATCCATCCGCCAACTCTGTCTTCTTACATCTGTCTACCCACCCAAGATTGTTTATACACCCATCTGTCTATCCGCCAAAAATGTCTAATGCATCCAAACTGTCCATCTACCATTGTCTATCCGCCCAAAATTGTCTACATATGCAATCTGTCTATCCACTCAAAATTGTCTATATATCCAACTAAGCATCCAAACTGTCTATCCACCCAAAATTGTCTATGCATCCAAACAGTCTGTCTATTCACCCAAAGTGTCTATACATGCAAACGGTCTATCCACTCAAAATTGTCTATATATCCAACTTAGCATCCAAACTATCCACCCAAAATTGTCTATACATGCAAACTGTCTATACACCCATCTGTCGATCTGCCCTAAACTGTCTATCCACCTGTCTTCATCCACCCATCGGTCCGAACTACAGTACTGTATCCGTTTATCAATGTATCCACCCCACCATATAATCAATGGCATCGATATTCACACCTCTCTATATACATATATAGATACAAAACAAACTAAAGAAAGTTTTCAATGTTCCAACGTATCTTTATTCAATATTTACATCAAGTGTAACACTGAGGAAAGACTTCACAGTTATATACCAATAAAAGTGAGTTTTAAATTAAAATCCACACAAAATAGACTTTTTACAAAACAGAAAAAAAAACACTGTCAACTTGTCAACCTCTGCCTTGAAATCCCTGTTGAATTCACATACTCGAAATGAAGAGCGTCCCATTATCATTGCACTTGAAGGACTGGAGAGGCCTTTGGTTTAGAAACGTCTTGAAATCGGAACCTCGGAAAGACGCCGGCGAGAAACAGTCAAATAAATACACAAAGAAGCGACAAAGTCGAGAAAAAGACGGTTTTCGTTTTAACCAAAAGTGAGGAGGAGGAAGAGGATGGTGAGAATGAGTTGACTTCTGGGTAAAGACAGAGCATTGCACTTGTTACTACTCGAGCCGGACTCTTCGCCTGACGTCAGAACAGCTCGAATAATAAGAAAAAAGGCTTCAATTCTCGAACGTGAAAGCGACAGGAAGTGAAACACACACACACACACACACAGGAAGTCCCTCACGAAAGGCACAACGTAACATCGGGAAGCGACACGTAACCATGGCAGCAGGAAACAGCGTGAGCAGAAACTTGAGGGTGAAAAAAAAAATTGAAAGGCAAAAAACGTGGCGAAACAATTTCTTCAGTCGGAAATTCCGTCCCATCCTAGATAGCGAGTTAAGGCAAGGCAACGAAGATTCACGCGTAATAAATGTGCTCCAGTGTAATCCATACAAATCTTCTTTACATTTTCACCGCCGGGTTGCCAGGTTTCCGCGAGAACCCCCCACCCCGCTAATTCAAATAGAAATCTAGCGTCTCATCCGCGCGGCCTCCAAATACACGACGAAGAGTGTTAGTCTCCTGAAGAATAGTATCTGTAATAACGCTTCTCTAATATAAAGTCTGAACGACGGCGAGCGACTAATAACGGTAAAAGAACATTCCCGTTGTTAAGAAAACGCATACATTCATAATATCCGAGATCGCCGCTCCGAAACCCAAAGCATCTTCAACAGAAAAACCCAGCGAGAACATTCGCCCCGACTCCTGAACACAACATCTACATCATAAAAGGCCTGTGCTTTGAATTCATTTAATTTAAAATTCAAGTTTACCAATGAGACATTCCAATGTTGCTAATACATCTGCTAAAAATGAGAAAAAAACTCTTGGCAAAATGTGTTTCGGCACGTCACGTGGTTGTTTCAGTGTTGGCAATGTAGGAAAACAAAACAAAACAAAAACAAAAAAAACTCAAAAGTCCCTGGAGAGATCTAGCGTGGCACTGCGGAACCTTCCAGAGTCTGACAATCAGGACTCGGGAGCTTTGAGGGGATTAAAAGGCTGAATCCGACGTGTAAAAAAAAAAACAAAAAAACGTGTAACATTCATACACAAACGGTCAAACAGAACGAACAAACCCAACGCTCAAATTGTAAAATGCGCTCGTGTTTGGCGACGACTGATCGCGGCCTGAAGTGTTTCAAGTGGAGCGGCTGATCCGTGTCACGCCCTGTAAAGACCACGCCCAGAAAACCAAATTGTGGATGTCGCTGACAAAAGGCGCCTACACAACACGCCTCTGTTCCCAAACGGCAACTTCGGACCTGTAAACAATAAAAACGAGTGTTTGCAGTCAGTCGAGGTACTGGGAGACTCGGTGAGGGCTACCTCTGGACCACGTCGCAGATCTCTCGGACGCAAACGTGCAGGCTGTCGAGAGCGGGCGTGGCCCCGGAGGCGCGCAGCTCCTGCAGGTTCAGCTCCAGCTTGCCCACCGCCTCGCGAAACGCAAACTTGTTCCTCATCTGCGGGATGCAGTCCACGTAGCCCGAGCAGAAGTCCAGAAGCTGGTGTCCCGCCTCCAGGACCTGGGCGGGGTCGCTCCTCAGGGCGCTGCTCAGGCCCTCCGCACACTCCAGCAGCGCCTCCTTGCTGACCTTCTCCAGCGGGACGCGCTCCGGTCGAGTTCGTCTGAGGGCGGGTTTGGCCGAGGTCGCGCCGTTGGCCAGCTTGAACTGGTTGGGAGGCACTTGGGGCGGGGGAATGGAGGGGCGGAGTCCTCTGGTGGAGCGTCTCAGTCCGTCCCCGTTCACCTCCGCCTCTTCCGCCGCCTCGCCGCTGTAGTTGTGGTGGAGGGGGCGGAGCATGGGTGGGGGAGGCGGGGCACACTTGGGTTTCACCAGGCGTGGCCGGTCGCAGCCGTCCGACAGCAGCTTGAAGCGGTTGCCCTGAGAGTCGACGCCCACCTGAGCGTCACCGTGCTTCAGCGTGGGCGAGATCAACACGGGGACTTTGTGATTGTGCAGATTGACCAGCGTCGCGCTCTTGGACGGAGACGACCGGCCCTCGGGCGCGTCTTTGAGGCGGGAGGTGGAGTCCGGGTCGCTCTCTCCTCCCACTCCCGGAGCCCTGGCCACGCCCACGCTGGCAGAAATCCCCCGCGGCAGGATTTTGGCTTTGGGACGGTCTCGTATCTGAGCCGTGCCCTCGTCCAGCCTCCTCAGGTCTGAAGGGCGTGGCGCTCCGTTCTCGGGCTGCGAGCTGGTGGACACGGTGCGCTCCAGCGGAGGTTTGCGGAGGTTCCTGGGCAAGGTCAAGGCCATGCGCTCCAGGTCGGGCAGGCCGGCAGACATGGAGGAGGTGGAGTTGGAGCGGGGGAACGGCTTGCCTGCACCCCCTTCCTCCACCCCGGAGCTTTTGCCCGCCCGCAACCCCAGGGTCTTCTTTATAAGCCTCGGGGTGAAGAAGCCCGCCAAGGTTCCCCAGCTACTGCCCCCCCCCACCTGACCAGCACTGGAGGCCTTCTGACCAAACGTGGCACCACAGCATCGGGACTGCACTTGGTTCCCGTCCCCGTGAGACGGGGAGAAGTTCAGCCCGTCTGCTTGGGCGAACCCCGCCGTGGGCTCGTACTTCTTATGAGGTTGGGTCTCCATCTCTCGGAAGGAGCTGCTCCTCTTGGGAGGCATGGGGAGGTTCTGCTGCTGCTGCTGCTGCTGGGAGGAGGACGTCGTGTTGGAGGACGAGGACATGGACTTTTTCTTCATGAAGGAGCTGAAGAACCCGGCCTTGCGGTCGCGGGTGAAGCTGGTGTCCTGCGGGTCCTCCAGCAGGCCGGATGGAGATTTGTCCCTCTGTTTGCGGGGCAGAGCTGGCGAGCTGTTGGAGCGGCCCTCGCCACCGAATAGAGACGCAAGACCTGAGACAAGCCAGAAAAAAAAACAAAAGATGAGTCGGGGGGAAAGTTTGATGGCCCGGGGGTAAAAACCGAGGCAAAATTGAATAAAACAAGGAGGGCAATATGTGAAATATCCTAAATCAAGATTAAAAGTTAAACACAATTATCATTTATCAGCATTAGAATTATCAACACAAGAACATCAAATAAAAAAAAGTGAATTCAATTTCTCGGGAAAAAAAAATTATATATATATATATATAAACTTAATATTAAATTAATGAATAAGTAAATAACCTGAAAAATGTTTTAGGGTTAGGCTAATTAATTTTAATTAGTCATCTTATATTGCCTAACTACTGTATATAAATAGCTATATAAAAAGATTCAAAGACACATGAGTGTGTATGAATTTGTGAGGATGATTAAGTATATAATATACTATATAGAATATAATATAAATATTTTAGGCTATGAATACAGGTACACGGATAAATTCACCAAACCGATGTAAGGTTGTTTATACAAAAAATATATACATATATAAAAAACATTTATCATTGGGAAAAAAATGAAACAAATCTTCAAAAAAGATAACTTTATGTGATCTATGATGGAATAAATGAATTCTGAAAATGATGCTAAACTAAATCCGATAGAGAATTAGAAGTTAGTTAACAGAATCGGAAAAATGTATTTTATTATTTAGAAATGAATTATTTAATAATATTTAACAGTTATATTTATATTTGCAGTTGCACTATGTATATATCGTCAATTGCATTTATCTTGTGTTCTTGTATCTTGTGTTACATTTTATTTTCCTTCTTGCCTTTTATATTTGGGACCATATCTTAATATATTGTAGTTATTAATATTGGTTATTCAGTGTGTATATTTTACCATGATCACATCTTTCTTTTTGCCCCAAACGGAGTAGCAATACTAACTCCATTGTAATCCTACAATACAATGATAATAAAGGCACTTCGTTCTAATTCTATTAACCTAAACGCATAAATTAGCACACACCTTATAGAAAAAAGAAACTTTTGTGCTCGTAGAGATAGTTACATTTGTGAAAAGCGAGAGACGTGATTCACAAAACTGTGAAAGAGGCTTGAATGAGTAGGTGAGGTGCTTGTGTGTTACTGGGCTGTGGTCACGTGGACACACACTTCACACTCCACGGAGTGAAAATCAACAGAGACAGCCGGGATTGAGTTAACATAGACGTATGAAAAGCAACTTTATTGAGCTCCTGCTAATCAATAATGAAGACCACTCCCATTCTCTTGAGGCGAGCGAGGCGGAGGCGGGCCCGTGTACCTGCCGGGCCGTGTGATCCCGCCTCCTCCATGTTCTCCTTGTTCTCGGAATGTTTCTTCTGGGATCGGGACTTTGAGGGCAAGCTGGGCGTGTCGAGGCCGGTGGTCTGCACAAGCCCTCCTTGCACACCCGAGGCCGTTTTACAAAGCTCTTCAGCCACCTCTGAAAGGGAGAGAGCGAGGAGAAGGACTTTTTATGGATCGATCTACATATTCAGACTGATCTGAATAATTACTGTAAGCTTGTTTAAAATGTATATACAGTCCGAGTAGAATGAAACTACAGCGACACCTCCACTTACGAATAACTATTAACCGGATTTGTTTTTGCGAAGGGCGTCGTCAAGAAAATAGCGTCTTTTTTAACGAAATAATTTCACTCTGCAAACAAGCAAAATGTTGTAGTGACCAGAATGTTAAGCGAGTTTTTTTCTCTTTCCACTAATTCGCAGGGAAATTACGGAACGCGATTAGTGCCAAAAATATCAAACGTACATTTCAAAGAAACAAACTTTGTTGCTTCGTTTTTTTTTATATTCTTTGGCTTACAATCTTCACGTTTTTCACTGGAAACATTATTTTTATTTCCGTTCAGTGAATTTTTTTGGACACGAGCTTCGCGTGAGCTTCAGCCTTACTCTGATTGGCTGGTGAGAATGTGATTGGCAGCTGCTTGATCACGGCTCAATTCCGTTCGTTTCTTGGAAATCTACGCTTGATATTTCTGTCACTAATCTGATTCCACAGGAAATTGTTTGAGTGGAACATGCAAGTGTCCCAGACGTATTAAACAGCTTTTTTTTTATTCTTCAAGCACGTCTGAATACAAAACAACAAGAGCACTTTTACAGAAGTGACACGGTTACGGATATCTTACTTCCGGAATCGCTGACGCGTCACGTAGGACGAGCTGGCGACGCTTTTGTTGACGAGGCTGCGCTGTTTTGTTGTGAAACTGCGACACCCGGTGGCGGAGAAAGGCAGTGCAGGTGGTTGTTAGACGAGACACGGAGAAATAAAGTGTAAAGTGCAACCAACCGTCGTGTTATTTGGCAGCAACAACATTATGTTTACGCACAAAAGTACAACCCGAGTGAGACGCTCGGCTAACAGTGTCCACTCTGGTCTGGCTACGGCACAATTATCGCCAGATTCAAGATGGCGGATGTAACGTGATTTTTATAACAGTTATTACGATGTTTTATCTCATTATAAAACTTAATTTTTTTTTTTTTTTTTTTTTTTTTTTTTTAAATCGGTACGGATTATCAGATTCGCATGCAAAATGCGGCCCACGTCGGCACAAATTGATTTCCGTAAAGAAATATTCACAAAGGTGGCACCGCGGTGAAACATGTATAATGATGAATATTACCTTCGGAGATACTGGAGTCGTGGAACATGGTCTCAAAAGCCTGGTGGACCTCAGCAAATGAAGGTCTGTCGAGCGGACTCCACTGCCAGCCTGACAATCACAATCACCAGGGTAAAGTACTACAGTACACAATTTTTGTACATTTTGTAAATATACAATATGTAATTTTTTTATTTCATTTTAGGCCTCTTTAATTCTACATGCTTAAATATGAATGCTCTGGCTACTATAAATAAAGAAGAGCTGTATTCTTGACATTCTTGATCAGTATTTTGTTGTTGTATTCTATTATTTCTTCTGTTGGTTGTAAAGGTGAATTTAAAAAGATAAAAGAGGATAGACAACTATAAGCGATGCTTCAGCCTCTTCCTTGTTTTGCTCAATTTTATGTTAAATTGTTTACGGGACAGAATGTCTATTTGTAGATTTTGGACCAAACGACAAACTTGAAACTAATACAATTGATTAAAAGACAGAACAATAAAAAAAACAAAAAAAAACTGTATGACGAATGCATAAAGAAACTGAAAAAAAAAAATCGTTTAGACATTGAAACACTGAGAATAGTATTTGCACTTGTATTAGTACTTGTACTTTAACGATTGTACTTGTACGTGAATTTTCTGGGACTGCGTGAATTTAAATTGCTTGCTAAAGTTGCTTGTATTTCTGATACTCTGCGCAAAAGTACAAAGTAGCCAAAAACACTAATAAGTAAAAAAAAAATGTACAACATTCATACAAATTCCTAAAGTGTAGTGGAGTAAGTCAGAAGTGAGGTTACTCACAGGCTTTCATCAGCACGTAGACTTTGGGAGGGCAACCCTCGGGCTGCTCCATGCGGTAGCCCTTCTCCAGCAGGTCGTACACCTGAGACAGATCGATGCCCGGGTACGGAGACATCCCATAGGTGGCGATCTCCCACAGCAACACTCCAAACGCTGGGGAAGACGGAGCGTTAGTCTGGCTGGATCATTCCCGTTCGTTTCATTTACTCCGCACCTAAAGATTTTTTATTTAGTTTTGGTCCTTGTCTTTTGACTATGTTGAGTTTAGTTTAATTCAGTAAATTCAGACTAATTTAGTCATCTTCATTTTGTTTTAGTTTTAGTCTAGTTTTTGTCGACTAAATACCACAGCATTTTAGTCGGCTAAATTGCAGAATAGATTTAGTCAACGACAATATAAGTGCTATATATTCTTAATGTGTACTAAAATTTTAAATATTAAGTGTATTAAAATGAAAAGAAATCTGAATACGTAGTTAACTTTGAACATATAAAATATATACAAGATCTTACTTATTTGGAAAAACATTTCTTTTTCATGAACTAATTTGTATGAACTTTTAACAAATGGAAGCAACAAATGGTCACACGGTGAATAATGAAGTTTGATCAGCAGATGGCGCTTCAGGTGTGTTGTGCTACAGATAGTTTTTCTTTCGTTTCTATTCGTTGAGGAAAGTGTCAATAAATGTAGTTCTAGTTTTCGTCCCTGAGCGGGAGTTTTTATATAGTTCTCGTTTCGTTTTCGTCAGGGAAAAGTGTCGTTGATGAAGACGATGACTAAAATATTTCAACAAAATTATCGGCATTTCAGTTGTATTTTTTCATCTCGGAATTTTTGTGTTTTATCCATATTTCATAATTTATCTTGTTTTTATTGTATTTCTTATCTAATTGTATTTTTTTTTTTACCTCTTTGGTATTTCCTTTGCACATTTTGACCAGCCTATTTTATCTTTACACCCTGTTTTATCGCTTTCAACTCTTTATCTTTTTACTGTATTTCCCCCCTTGCACATTTTGTTGTATCTGCCCCATCACTAGAATTAAGGCTGGAACGACCAAAAAAAAAAGCCACATTTCACTACACGTTGTACCATGTATAATTTGTACGTGACAAATCAAATGTGAATGTGACTGAGCACTGTTGGACTGATCTACTCACCCCACACGTCGGACTTGATGGAGAAGGTGTTGTAGGCCAGACTCTCCGGTGCCGTCCACTTGATGGGGAACTTTGCTCCGGCGTGAGCCGTGTACGTGTCACCGGTCATCAGGCGACTCAGGCCGAAATCTGCCACCTTCACCACGTGGTTCTCGCCCACCAGGCAATTACGAGCCGCCAGGTCCCTAAACGCAGCATCAGAACACTTGATTGGCCAAGTTGCGATGACAACAGGGAATTGGGTTTGGACTGACACCGTCTTTTCCCCTCTTTTGGAAATATAAACATAAATATATAAATATAATAAAAGAAACAAGAAAAAGGGGGGAAAAAAAAAAAACAACGGCAAATAAAGGAAACATGGTTTCCTTTATTCCTTTATAACGCAGCAGTGATGAGCTTTATGATGCTTTCACAGAGTTTAAAGCGAACCAAACTCAGTCCGTTTAAAGAAATCGTTTAAAGAGCCAGAAAGAAATCTCAGTCCTTCTCCTGCGATGCCGTTTGTCCCTTATTTTTACGTTTCTTTTTATCTCATTATAACGCAGCGTTTATTGTGAGATACAAAAAAAAAAGACTTTAATGTATTAGGAATAAAAATGTTTTTATCAGTATAAAACAACGGCTGAGTAGAGTTGTCGTTTAATGCAATTGTCTTTTAAAATATTAATAAATCGCTGCCCGGTTCACACAACCTGTCATTATGAAAAGGGTTTTTCTCCCCTTCAGTATTAGGCCGATTTAACAAAGCGTTCGCAAATCAGTCATGTCACCAATACTTAAGGGGGGAAACTATGGAGTCAGATTTGTGCCAGAAATCCAAACGAATACGAACGAAAAATCCAATAAGAAAAGAAGGAAAAAAAAAAGGTTTCAAACAAAAAGGTGATTAGTGCAAGCAAAAAAAACCCCAAAACAAACGTAACTGCAATTATCAGTGCCATCATTTTGCCACACATATATAAAAATACACATCTGTGATCTCTTTTTATCTATAAAATTAACTTATTGTTTTTTTATGACTGACTTACCCTTTGTTTTCTTTCGTCAAAAAGGGTATTTTACAGTATTTAAACAAGTGTTTATTTCGTGTTCAGTTTACATTAATTTATATTTTACACTTCAATATTCAATATTACAAGATTCTATGATTATTATTATTTTTATCAATAATAATTGTTAATAATAAATCATACAAAATGATCATTATTTGCAATTAATCACGATTAATCGCGATTAATTTGGTCGCGGAAGTGCGATTAACTAGTTAAAAAACATTGAATCGTTTGACAGCCCTACTTTAAACAAACCGCGTGTGAAAGCAGCGTAGGAGTCGCAGCAGCACCCCGAGCATCTCTCACCTGTGGATGAAGTTCTTCTTCTCCAGGTACTCCATGGCGGAGGAGATCTGCGTGGCCATGTAGAGCAGCACCACGGCGTTGACCTGCTCCCGGTCACACTCACGCAGGTAGTCCAGCAGGTTCCCGTGAGGCATGTACTCCGTCACGATGTAGAAGGGAGGTTCTAGTGTGCACACGCCTGTGACCAACACACCCTGATCACATTACATACTTATATACTATTATATACCAGCTAGATTCTAGCCTATCCTATGTACATTTTTTTACATTTCTATTCGGTGTGCTTTTTTTTACTTGCATTGCAGCAAACGGAGTAGTATTCCCAATTTCATTGTAACCAAGTGATGCAATGACAATAAAGGCATTCTATTCTATTCTTATCAGCTCAGAGGCGGGGTCAAAGCCCACCAATCAGACGCACTTTATAACGTGTGTGTGTGTGTGTGTGTGTCGCGTTTAGAAGTGTAAGGTACTTGAGTAAATGTACTTTGTATGTTTTTGGCTACTTTGTACTTGTACTGAGTATCAAAAATAGAAGCAACTTTTACTCTCTACTCCACTGCTTTTGTGATTGAGAGACTGTACTTTTCACTCCGCTACATTTGAATTGACACCGTTAAAATTACCGTTAAATTGTTACTGTGCGCAACGAACCGTAATTGATTTTCAGTCAGTCAGTCATCGCAGTTAATTTCTTGAATGAACGAGGCGATTTTGCCATCTGAAGACTGCTGAAGATACTGGAAGCTTTTGGTTCTTTACTTTGTTTTACCATTTTTGAAACATTTCGTTTCTGTATTGGAAAATAAAACCCCATGAATAGAGTTTTTTTTTTCCACATTTTTTTTTTTTTACTGAAGTTCTTTTAAAAATCTATACTTTGCTACTCTGACTCAAGCCTTTTTTTATAGTGGTGACTTGTTACTTGAGTAACTTAAACAGTACTTTTACTCAAGTATGGAGGTGTGTTACTCTTTACACCACTGGTTGCGTTCTCTACTCACCCAATAGCTGCACCAGATTGGGATGCTTCACCTCCTTCATCACAGACGCTTCCTTCAGGAACTCTTCCACCTCCATTGTGTCTTCCTGTACAGAGATGTAAATGCAATTATCAAACAGCGAAGTTAAAATCCTTCCGTTTAATGCAATCGATTGAAAAAATACACTTAAAACAATACTTAAGTACTTATAGCTGAAAGCAGCAATTGCGGGGTTTTAACCTTTGGCTTTTTGCACAACTGTTGATTATTTAAAATGTAAAAGTATCTTGCTTTTTATTATGCAGATTAAAAAAAAAAAACATTACCATGATTTTACGCTACTTGCGTGTTGTGGTGCCACTGTCATATTCATTTGAAATTCATATATGGTTTCGATTGTACTGGAAGGTTTTTAGCTTGAAATAATATTGTATTTTTTCTAATAAAAGAAAAAAAAATAGTGTAAACATTTAAAACGTTTATAGCAGAACATGCATTTTTTTTTTTGTATAAATACACAAGTTTGTAACTTCTTCCAGAATCAAGATCATCATGAAAATGTGCAAAGTGATTAAAACAAAGTGACAAACTCTGTCACTTGCACTTTAGAAATGTACTTGCTAAAATTAAAAAGAAAAGTATATTGGAAACTGTACGTGAATCAAGTAAGGAAAACCTGTTACTTTATGACCTTCAAGTACAAAAGTAGAAAAAAAGTGTTAAAAAGTTAAGGCTTTTAAAACAGGTAATTCTCTTACAGTTTAAAATTTGTAAGAGTACAGTAAGAGTAAGAATTCCCTTTAGCTTAAGATTTAGCTAATAGATGAACTAAATACAAATAGTTAATAGATTAACTAAAATAGATAGTAAATATGACTTAGTTAATATAGTTAGTTAACGGTTAATAAAATTTGATTTGAATTAGAAATTTGAACATTCATTCTCGTAGAATCCATGAATATTTTTCGACAACGTCTGTTTTCGTAGAAGCACGTTAACCCCTAAAAAACAAAACCAGAGCCGGACCTTGAGAGTTTTGACAGCGACGGTGAGGTTGTACTTCTTCCACACGCCCACATACACCTCTCCGTACTGTCCTCCGCCCAGCTTGTGCTTCATGGTGATGTCGGTGCGCTCCATCTCCCACTTGTCGTGGATGGGTGAGACGCCGTAGACGGTGGGCTTGTTGCACTTGGGCGCGGGGTAGTGAAGCGTGGTGACCAGACCGTCTGCCACCGTGGAGTGATGGTGGACCAGCTCGGCCAGTGTGCTGAAGCGACTCTCAGCCGTCACGTACACCTGCAGACGCAGCCGAAAACCAGTTCAAAGAAGTTTCAAGTTCAAGTTTAATAGCGCTTTTGCGAATTAAAAAGGGGGGGGGGGCGGTCTTTTAAAGAACGAAAAATGTCCATTATTTATCTGTGTTCAAAATTAGGAAAAAAAAAAAAAAGAATCAGTTAAAAGAGGAAAAAAAACATGTTCGGTTCATTGATCGTCCTCTCATCAGTCTCAAACTCAACTAGAAACGCAACTTTTGAGACTTTCACAAACCGAAAACAAGTTAAAAAAAAAAGTTTCAAGTTCAAGTTTATAGTGCTTTTCTTAGTTTTCTTACCAACGCCAAGTCACTATGCGAATTAAAGGGGGTAAAAACGGTCTTTTAAAGAACGAAAAATGTCCATTATTTATCTGTGTTCAAAAATTAGGAAAAAAAAAAAAAAAAGAGTCAGTTAAAAGAGAAAAAAAAAACATGTTCAGTTCATTCATCGTCCTCTCATCAGTCTCAAACTCAACTAGAAACGCAACTTTTGAGACTTTCACAAACCGAAAACAAGTTAAAAAAAAAAGTTTGAAGTTCACTATGCGAATTAAGGGGGGGGGAACGGTCAAAAAACGGCAAAAAATCTGCAGAACAGCCGCACCTTTGTATAAGCCGCATGGTTCAAAACCTGTGAAAAAAGTAGCAGCTTATAGTCCAGGAAATACGGTACTCGTTTTACAAAAAAAAAGTGCTATCGGCGCATCCCTAATTCGATGACACTCTGAAGTGCGTCTCACAGGCTGGAAAACACGGTAAACGAAAAGTCCCACCTGTAGTAAATATCTCATCCAAAAACATACATATCCGTGGCTAGCAAAACTTTTTTTTAATAGAGCTGTTGCGGCTTACATACAGGTGCGGCTAATCGTCCAGAAAATACCGTACTCGTTTTACAAAAAAAAAAAAAAAGTGGTATCGGCGCGTCGCTAATTCGATGGCAATTTTAAGTGCGTCTGAGGAGCTGAACGGGGAGCGGCACCTTGGCGTCTGAGGAGGTGTTGATGCGGTAGTGGTAGACGCGGCCCTCGTAGCGCAGTGAGATGGACAGCTGACCCGGGCTGCTCTCGCTCTCCCGCACCAGGAAGCTTCCGTTGATCAGGCTGCTCAGCAGATACTCGGCGGCGCTGCGGGACACCGGCCCGTGATACCAGCTGTGCTTCTCCAGGCTGTTCACCGGCGTGATGTAGTTGCTGGGGACCCAACCCTGGCCGTTCTTAGAGCGCACCTCGCTCCACTCGCCATTCTGGTTGTAGCCCAGCACGCGTAACTTCTCTCCTGCACACACACAGTCATTACAGATTTTTTCATTTTTTTGGGGCAGTTTTTCAACATTGAACAATCCTGCTTTATGCTGCTGACTCAGTAGAGGGCGCCGTCACTCACTTCCTGTCAGCGCACCCGGGACATTATATGGCGGGTGATCAGTGGTCACTTCAAACAGACAGAGGTGATAGCTCCGTGCTCCTCGTCTGTCTCTTCCCGGGATAGTTCCTGTTTGCCCACCTGCTATTTTTTTTTTTTTTTTT
>CM051503.1:21208867-21302074 GCA_028031935.1 Paedocypris micromegethes
GTGTGTGTGCGTGTGTGTGCGTGTGTGTGCGTGTGTGTGCGTGTGTGTTCATAAATTAAATTAGTCGGATCAGACCAGGAACCCAAAAAATGTGAGCGGACCATCCCTATTAAAACAAATAAAAACATTACGAAAAACAAAAAAAATTGACATAAACATGAATATTTGAGCTCGAATAATAAACTGCTCTGGAATAATTTCACCGGCCACACTATGAGAGCGTCATTGATCAGCGAGTAATGCAAGAGACATGACAATTCCTCAATCAAGTCACATGTCATCATTCCGCAATAACAGCCACAGAATAAAAGAAAAGAAAAGAAAATATCATCCGGCAGGTTTCTTCTGTCGTCCTGCTCTTACTAGTAAAACCATGTTAAAACACACGAGTTTTTCGAGGTTATAGTTCGAGAACAATGAACTATTCAACCAGCCTGGAACGTGGAAAATGTCTTAATAGTACTTACTATTCATTCAACGTGTAATAACAGCCATCATAAATGTGAGAGATACGTATGTAATATACAGTCAGTGCTGTACATTAAACAGAGGTGTAAAGTACTTGAGTAAATCTACTTTGTTACTTTACTTCAGTATGTTTTGCACTTGTACTGAATTTAGTTGTACTTTGTACTTGTGCAAAATGAAGAGCAACTTTTACTCTCAACTCCACTACATTTGTGAATGAGTATCTGTACTCTTTACTCCACTACATTTGTGAATGAGTATCTGTATCTTTACTCCACTACATTTGTGAATGAGTATCTGTATCTTTACTTCACTACATTTGTGAATGAGTATCTGTACTCTTTACTTCACTACATTTGTGAATGAGTATCTGTACTCTTTACTCCACTACATTTGTGAATGAGTATCTGTACTCTTTACTCCACTACATTTGAATGGACACCGCAATTAATTTCTTGGGCGAATGAGGTGATATCGCCATCTGCAGGATGCTGAAGGTACTGGATGCCGTTTATCAGCTAAACCGCATGAACGTGAATTAGAGGCCTCAATGTATTTTACAAAGTTTATCATATCATATATAATTTACTAGTCAGAGATTTGTTTTACTAATTTGTTTTCTTTTCATTTTCAAAAACAATTTCTTTTCAATTTCCATTTTTAAAACGTTGAGGTGTTAAATTTCGTTTCTGTATTAGAAAACAAAACTTCATGAATAGTTGCTTTTCACATTTCGTAGTGGGTTTTTTTTTGGTCTAAATTCAGTGCGAGTAAAAAACTCAAGTTCTTTTAAAATGGGATACTTTGCTACTTTGACTCAAGTCTTTTTGAAATGGGTGACTTGTAATGGAGTAATTGTTACGATAAGTATCTGTACTTTTACTCAAGTATGACTGGTCTGCTACTCTTTACACCTCTGACATTAAAACAAACAACTTGTAAGCAACTGTAACAGGTCAAAGGTCAATGACCCGCATCGGGCCTGATTATCTACACAGTGAGATCAGGTCAGCGTGAGTCATGCTCACCATTATCTGGGAAGGGTTTGGGAGCGTCTGCGGCATCTGAGGAATCCTGCGCCCCCTTGTGGAAGCCCCTGCGACTGCGGAGGCCACCGGCTGCGTCCTTCACCATTCTGCTGCATCAACACGGGACAGAAATGGACAGAAATATCCAAAAAAGTCACCACTATGAAAAAGACTTGAGTCAAAGTAGCAAAGTATCGAATTTTAAAAGATCTTAACTATTTTACTACATACTGAATTTAGGTTAAAAAACAAACAAACTCTATTCATGAGGTTTTATTTTCTAATACAGAAATTAATTCTAACATCTCCATGTTTCAAAAATGGTATAAAATAAAAATAACAAACGATTATGCTTTCGATTTCGATTTTTATTTTATTTTATTTTCTCAACTAGAAATGCAGTGAAGTAGAGAGTAAAAGTATCTTATATTTTTGATACTCAGTACAAGTATGAAGTAGCCAAAAACATACTTAAGTAAAGCGAAGTACATTCACTCAAGTACTTTACACCTCTGCTGATTATAGCAGTATTTAGTCATTTCTGAAATAAATAGTACAACACATGCACAGTATGACGAATCAAATTGCCAGATTCCTATGTATTACGCTTCATGAATGTGGATTATAATAAAAGAAGATGTGGATGAATTTAGACCAATCAGAGAGTAGACGATACCCAGCTGACCAGAAAACGCGTCACCGTGCAAAACTCACAAACTGTTTGAGTTACTTACTTGAATTTCCTCACAACACACGCGGCGGCGGCGGCGGCGGCGGACAGTGTGTGTTATCTGCGGACATGCTCGGTAATAACACACACTTGTGAATGAACGAGATCAATGTGACAGCTGCGCATGCGCACCAAACAACTCGCGCACGTTCGCTGCCCAGCCGGAGGCGGGGTTTGTACCTGATTGGCCAATAACTCCTGAATAAGTAAGCAGCTTTTAAAGGCACAGTCCTAACGCGCGCATAGTCTTTCGTAATTGAGCAGCGTATTAAAATAACGAACGTTTATTCGTTTTAAAAGACCACAACGTATATGCTAATGTCTATAATAGACAATTGTGTTGAGATAAAGCGTTAAATAAATCATGCACAATTCTTACTTGTTTAAAAGCGGGCAACAAGTACTTGAATTAAGAAGAATTAACATGTACAGTACACTACAGTACAGTGGTAAAGTTATTAAGGTCCACACACACACACACACACACACACACACACACACAATAAATACACATTTTTATTGAAGCCATGCATAAACCAACCAGTAGAGATTTAATACGAATAATTACAGCATCTTTTACAAACACTTTAAATAAATTGATAAATACAATAAACAAGCTAGATTATTGCACTAATTAATGCACTGTTCTTATTAATATTGTGTGACGTGAGTACTGTATTATATACAACAGAGCAAATGCAAACGTCTCTGAGAAGCTACAGGAAGTGCCAGAAATGTCCGTTTTAAAAGTGAACCTAAAAGAAGCACAAAGGTCCCAGGTCGATGCTCACGTCCCCTTCCCAGAAGCCCCCGCTGTTCTCCAGAAAGACGTCTCTGATAGGAAGAAGCGTCATGTCTCCTCGGTGGAGCTCGGAATTCCCCACGACACTCACCTGCATCGTCACCTGCAACCACAAGACACAGAAACATTTGAATTGAATTGAATTGAATTGAATTGAATTGAATTGAATGGAGTTGAGTTGAATGGAGTTGAATGGAGTTGAATGGAGTTGAGTTGAATGGAGTTGAGTTGCATGGAGTTGAATGGAGTTGAGTTGAGTTGAATGGAGTTGAATGGAGTTGAGTTGAGTTGAGTTGAGTTGAGTTGAATGGAATTGAGTTGAGTTGAATGGAGTTGAGTTGAGTTGAATGGAGTTGAATGGAGTTGAGTTGAGTTGAGTTGAGTTGAATGGAATTGAGTTGAGTTGAATGGAGTTGAGTTGAGTTGAATGGAGTTGAATGGAGTTGAGTTGAGTTGAGTTGAATGGAATTGAGTTGAGTTGAATGGAGTTGAGTTGAGTTGAGTTGAGTTGAGTTGATTGAGTTGAGTTGAGTTGAGTTGAATGGAGTTGAGTTGAGTTGAGTTGAGTTGAGTTGAGTTGAATGGAATTGAGTTGAGTTGAATTGAGTTGAGTTGAGTTGAGTTGAGTTGAGTTGATTGAGTTGAGTTGAGTTGATTGAGTTGAGTTGAATGGAATTGAGTTGAGTTGAGTTGAGTTGAGTTGAGTTGAATTGAATCGAATTGAAAAAGCCTTTAATAGTCTCACAGCGGAAAAATGTAATGTCACAACAGTAGGAACAAACGGTATGCGTTGTATAATCTCAAAGATTATGTAAAAATTAGTGCTGTCAAACAATACATTTTTTTCTACTGGTTAATCGCACTTCCCTGACCAAATTAATCGCAATTAATCACGATTATTCATTCAATTCATTCAACCTTTATTGGTCCCTCAAAATGACTGAAGCTTGTAATATTGGATATTGAGGTGTAATATGTAAATGAATGTGAACTCAACACTAAACAAACACTCGCTTAAATACTGTATAATAATTTAGTATATGTTTTGTTTAATTTTCAATGTGTTGTCTTTGTTTTTTTGCCATCCAAGGTCGAGTCGCACTTTTTTCAAGATAAAACACACACAAAAAGTCAATTTTGGCGTTACATATACGTTTTATCCATCAATTGAAAGTTTGAAGTACATATTGTTTTTAGGTTACACTCTTAATAAAAACAGGATGTTGTGTTTTTTTGTAAAAATAATAACAACAACAAAAATAGTAATAATAATAATAATAATAATAATAATAATAAAACTAAAACGTAAGTGTGTTTTGCCTTCTCATTATCAGCTATTTTAATAAATACTCCTCACTCTAACATGAAACACATGTCTACATAAAGCTTAGAATGTCTGTTTTTAAAAACAAGTGACAGTACATACAGTGTTGTTTGTTTATCTAATCCGTATGAATCTAAAGCTTTTTGAACAGAGCAAGTTATTTGCAGTTGTAAAGGAACTGTGTGTCTGTGTTGCTGCTGAGAGGGGAAAACTAGGTCAGTGTCACTTAAGCACTTTGCGCCTAAGTGACAACACCTGAACGCAACTGTGATTAATGGCGTTAAAAATAACTGACGCGATTAAGCGCTTAAAAGTTAACGCGTTAACTTTGACAGCACTAATAAAAATCTCATAATCTGGCTAATTTGATGTGAATATTTCTGATATGGAAAGTGCTGACGTCGCTGGTTTACCTCACAGCCATGCTTTAATACACCAACACCAGATGAAGGGATGATTTGGTGGGAGTCTCCTCGTAAACGGAAGGCCTTCTGGATGAGCTGGCAGCGCGTGTGGAGATTGGTCAGGCTGATGCTTTGCGTGGCTGAGCTGCTGTAGAGCCGCAGGAATCTCAACTGAACCACGTCCAGATCCTTGTACTGAAACTGTGGGAAGCAGAAGACAAAGAGAAGCTTGAGAACTACATAATAAATCGATTTCTGTAGCTAGAGAAGGCCGTAATACTCTGGAGAACCCGTTGAAAATAGTTTTGTAAGAATAATTAATCGCAAGAATCAATCCAAGTCGTCGTTACCTTCGAGCCCTTGTGCAGATCGCTGAACCATCTTTTAGATCTTTCCGCAGATGGCCAAATTCGGGGATTCTTTCAAAAGCAGGACAACACATTCCTTAATGTTTTCCAACTGGCCGACAATTTTGACAATACAATGGCTAACACTACAATGCTAACAATGGCATTTTTTTTACATGTCTGAAACGAAAACCAACAACTGTATGGAATCAGATTAGTAATTTTCGTAAATTTCGTAAAAACGTAAATTTCGAAGAAACGAATGAAAATGCTTCATATTTACGTTATTTTTCAATTGCAATTATGTTTGTTTTATTTGTTTTCAATCGCAATCTTCAAGTTTTCGTTTGAAACTTTTCTTTTCGCTTCAAGTTTTTCCGTTCGATTTTTCTTTTTTGCGTTTGGATTTTTGACCCAAGCTTCAAGTGGGGGCGGTCTTTAGACAAAACGCAAGCAAAGAATAAAAAACGCAAATGTAAATGTGAAGCATTTTCATGCTTTTCTTCTAAATTTACGTTTGATATTTTGGGCACTAATCTGATTCCATACAACTAGACCAGGGCTGTCAAACTCATTTCACATACCACAATTATACCACACTCTGCTATAAAGAACCAAAAAATCATGCCTTTCCTTTGTTTTGGTGCGAAGAAACACACGAACATGAGGAACATATTGAAATTTATCAAACTGTCCTTCTACAAAACATTCCAAAAATTACCTCACACTTGAAAATATAGTAATATATTTGAAATATCTCTGTTGAAAAATTCTACACTCTTTATCTACTTTTCTCCGTTTGGATGACAACATTTTTGCTAATGAGGGTGAAGTGGAGAGATAGAGAGCAAAGTTTTCAGTCTGTCTCAGTGATACGGCGTTCTACTCTGATAAAAACAGCGGATAATCCAATTACAGCCAGGGGTGTAAAGTACTTGAGTAAATGTACTTTGTTACTTTACTTAAGTATGTTTTTGGCTACTTCGTACTTGCACTGAGTATAAAAAAATAGAAGCAACTTTTACTCTCTACTCCACTGCATTTGTGACTGAGTAGCAGTACTTTTCACTCCACTACATTTGAACGAACACTTATCGTTACTCGTTACATTGTGATTGTGCGCGACAAGCCGGAATCGATTTATACCGCGGTTAAATTCTTGGGCGGACGAGGTGAATATCGCCATCTTGATATTGATTATTGTCAAGCTAAACTCTACAGATCTTCCCTGACTATACAGTGGTATTTGTAAGCATAATGTTACAAATATTAACATGGCAAAAACCACTGTGACATGACTATATTTTCATGCAACGTGAATAAATGAGTCGCTTAAATACATTCTGCATAAAGTACATTTAGCTGTGAGTTTGTGATGTGCTTTTCATTGAGTTTATACGTAGTTTAAGTGCACTGCATCTCTTTGTGTAATTGTAATGCGGAGAAACCGTCCTAATCACTTGAGAAGCAACTCAATATAGCAATATAACTTTATATAATACATATAATATATAATTTACTAATTAGAATTACATCTACTTTGTTCTACCATTTTTCAAACATTGAGGTTAAATTCTGTTTCTGTCTTGGAAAACAATAGTTTGTTTTCACATTTCTTTTTTGGGCCTATATTGAGCACGAATAAAAATACTTCCTAATACTTAAGTTCTTTTAAAATTGGATACTTTGCTACTTTGACTCAAGTCTTTTTGAAATTGGTGACTTGTTACTTGTGATGGAGTAGTTTTTACAGTAAGTATCTGTACTTTTACTGCGGTACTCTTTACACCTCTGACAGCTAATTAAAATGATCAATTCCAAGTCTTTTATGCATTTTTATCCACTTTCACATTGTTCTGCGGGCCTGATCTAACCTCCCTAAGGGCCGTATGTTTGACACCCCTGAACCAGACCGTGATGGACCATCTACTCACCTCCACTGGAGAGACACAGGTCAGACAGTCGGCAGTGACGTTACAGAACACACACAAGGCGTCTGCTGGAGAGCCACGGTTCGGATCGATGTAGTAGTGTCCTGTGAACAGAAGGCTGATGGTTTATTGCGGAACGTGTGTTTGGCTTCTTCTCTTCACCGTCGCTCAGGTGCGGATGGAGGAGACACAGATCTCGACAGGTGGAAGCGGGATTGTTTCTGCTCTCCGGGTGACAGTCGTTCTCCTCTTCCTCGCTGCGGTCAAAACGAGAGTTTCGGGACGGCGATTTGGTCTTCTAAAAAGAATGCATGAAATACAAATAACTAGAATAAATAAGCCGTTTTTACGTGAATATAAGCAACCCCCCCCCCCTGATTTTTCAGGCACAAAATAACATTTCCAGAATTTTTTTTTATCTATGTTAACATTTCTGGTTCACTTACGTTAATATTCTCCTAAACGTACTATTTATTTCTCTCTTTTTTTAACAAAGCGAACTTTTGACTCGCGTCATTTTGATACCGTTTTACTTGAGAACAAAAAGTCGATTCTACAGGTCAGAAGTCACCATTTCCCACGATCCTTTGCACCAGTCCGCACATGCACAAAACAAGCGTTTTGATTGTGTCTGTTCCCTGGATTTTTTTTACTTCTTGCTCGTGTTCTTCATTTTCGACTGTTTTGACTCGATGACACATTGGACCCGTTTGATAGCGCTAAGCTAAGCTAATCGTCATAGTTTGTAGTTTCTTTTTGTTGTAATATTAATGATTGCATTTAGTTTCATTTTACTTCTTCCAGTGTTATTTAGTCTGTGTTAAGTGTCTTGGTGTGTCTAATGTTTCTTTATTTCTGTTATTGAGCTAATAAAAGCTTCTACTGTAGCACGTCTGTCTACACATTATTAAAAGACGCACACGTGCCGATGCATAAAGACCACATGTTCACGTTTATTTGGGATTGTTCATGACTTGAAAATCAGAAAAATGGGACCATATTTGAAATCGGTGATTCGAAGATTTTGAGCGTCGAAAAAAGGGGTGTTATATCCGAATTAATACGGTTGCGTATTTAAAAAATGAGTTTTTAAAAACCGGGGGTATTTTGAATTTTCGCACATTTTCCCAATTTTACACTACAGTGTGGAAAAAATATTCCGCACAAAATTTGGACCACCTATCAAAATCAAGTGTGCAGAAGTGGACCTAAAGTCAAACGAAATTCATCGTTACGGAGCCTGCCAATCAGAGTCAGTGGGAGTGTCTACAACACGGTCAGCTGTGACTAAACCTGGAGTGTCCTCATTCTGGACCATTTGACGAACAGATAATACAGATTCTGTTTAAATTGAGCTTGTGATCGCATTCGCGTTCTGTCTATTCCTGCAAAGCCAAGCAAAAAAGTTAGTAAACGCAAAAGCAAATGTTCCTATTTGCCGTTTGGGGAAACTTTGCTTCACGTTTCAAATTGGTCCGGAATGTCATTCCCTACTCCAGAGTTTATCTCTAGTTTTTTTCCGTTTAAGTGAGTGAGATCGTACTAACATTGAGTGATGCTCTTTCCACAAGTTCAGGAGTCGGCTGGAGAGAAACACCAGGTCTTCCCTTAAAGCAGACGCAGTCCCGATAAACCAGGTCAGTGTACAACATTTATATGGTATAACTTACAATTCCACGGATTATTCCGTAAATAAATGTTTGCTTACAGGCGATCCTCTCTGACCTTTCACCCCTTTGCGTCCTGGAATTCCCACATTTCCTTTGATCCCCTTTTCGTTGACATTAAGAAGATGGGAAACGGTTAATGGATTAAGATCTGCCCTGGAACACGGTTAACATCACGCTGTGTTTGCTATCCACAGGTCATGATGACCGCTAGAAGACCTGTACCTGTACTCACCTTCAGGTAAAGAGATAAGATAAAGTACGGACTATAAAACACAGATACACACCTTCCAGCCAGGTGGACCCTACAAAGCGAAACAAACCTCGGTTTCTATTCTCTGAAGCAGATAAGCCACTCATGGAGCTTAAGGACTTACTGGTTCACCGGGCAATCCGAGGCGTCCTGAAGGCCCAGTAGGACCAACTTCTCCCTGAAAGAGCCGCAGAATCAGCTTCAATGGTCAAGTTTGTGGTACATGACAACAAGGAGTTAATAGTGGTCAAACTCCGTCTTTTGTTCCCCCTCGTACAAGAAAAATCAAAAATAGAATAATAAAAAAAGCCCACAATAATCTAACATAAAAATTTCAGAGCATCCACTCCAGGAAAAAACATCTACATTACAGGCGACTGCTGTAATGCATTAATTCATTATTCAGTAAGTATTAAAAAAATAGTTAAATGTTAATTTTTCGTGATTATTCCGTGCAATTTGTCGTGCGCTTTGAGACAGTTGAAACTGTGAAATGCTCTGAACTTGAACTTGAACTTGAAATCACCTGCAGGCCTTTTTGACCCGGACTCCCCTCGTTTCCCGGACCACCTTGTCTTCCCTTCGAAACGTAAAAAAAGCTCAGTCTTTTTCCGATTTCAAAATGTTTAGTTTTATTTTACCTTCCTTCCCAGATCTCCAGCAGGCCCCTGCACTCCTGCAATGCCACTGTAGCCCTACATACATTTGTAAACGGTCAATGTAGTTGATGTAAGCGTTTCAATTTTTTTTTTTAAGTTTATTTATGTAGCACTTTTCTTAGTCCCAGACCAACACAAAGTCACTATGTGGAATTAGGAACACAAATAAATAAATACTTGAAGAAAAATGTCCATTGTAAAGTAAAGTGAGTGTGATTATGTGTTCAAAAATAGGAAAAGAGTCAGTTAAAAAGAAAAATGTCCAACGTTTATTGGTGTTTAGACTATGGGCTATGATCAGAAGAGCATATTATATTATATTATATATTATATTATATTAAATTTATTATTATATAGATTTTACGTGAATATAAGCACTCACCTAATTTTTCAGGCACAAAATAAAAATGTAACTATTATTTTTTTATTTCAGGCTACATTTTATGAATGATCTCTTTAAAATACTATATTTTCTTTATTTAAGAAACTTGTGACTCATATCACTTCAATGTCATTTTACTAAAAAAAATCTCTTCTTATATTATTAATATTTATAGAATTAATAATCTATTCTATTCGAACCAATATTTAAATAAATTAGCCCATATATGTGCGTGAATACTTGAAATCGGCGAAGATTTTGAGCCGCTAAAATTGGGACAAAAAACGGGTGCTTATATTCGCGTAAATACGGTATTTTTAAACGCATATAGTAATAGCACTAGGATGAAATTAGACGTTTAACACAATATCAAATCTAATATTAATATTAGCAATAAATAATAAGATATTATTAATAAATAATATTAATAATAAATACCTGTGGACCCTTCTGACCAGCATCGCCCGCTTCACCCTGAAGGCCCAAGATTCCCTACATTGAATTTAATGGACAAACATTTGAAATCCAGTACTTTTCGAGCTATGATTGTCCAGTTATTTTCGTTACCTTTGGTCCAGCTGGTCCAGGTGGTCCCGGATTGCCGGTCAGGCCTTGGGAGCCCTGTGAGGAGTAAACTGGTGCCCGTTTACCATATTATTTCTCCTCAGCCGAAGCGAGACCTTTACCTTTGGTCCCGATGCTCCTTGACTCCCTTGCAAACCTGGTTTTCCTGAGGAACCCTGTGAACGTGTGCGTTTAAATCCAGAAGAACGGGATGAGAAGATCGTTCGGGCTACGTACCGTTCCACCCCGTGGTCCAGGAACTCCCGGACGACCTCGGAATCCCATGGTGCCCTGGAGTTTAATATTTGAGGAAAATATTTCATGAAAATGAGAAACATCTATACAATATTTAGCAAATTTGACTTTGAGGTGAAATCAAGTAGCTACGGCAAAAAATACTCGCCGGGTCTCCTTCGTTGCCTTCAACTCCCAGAAGTCCATCTGTTCCACTCTTGCCCTAACACGCAATCTTATTGAATAAAACTTTAAATATCTGCGTTTGGCATATTATATTTAATAACTTCAAAAAGGTCTATAATGACACAAACCACCATAAAGACACTTGCCGTTATTCCACGAAAACCTCTATTGCCTTTCCTTCCTTTTGGTCCTTTAAATCCCTGGGAAAGATTTGATGATTTTTTTAATTTAATAGACATGTAATATAAAAGCATTTGTGGATTACCATCACAAAAAAGCACAATTTGCAAAAGGAACACACCTGCTTTCCAGGAAGACCTTTACTTCCTCTCGTCCCTGCTAATCCCTTCATTCCCTGTGGTAAAAAAAAAAAAAAGTTTTTAGTTTATGTAATTTTACCAACTGAGGAACTACATTTGCAGCAGGATCAGTCAGAGTGGGAAAAAAAATATTTTGTGACCTTGTGACCTTGTTGACCTTTGACCCCGCTTTCTCCCAAAGTTCCAGCAGATCCTTGGTCTCCTTTCACTCCATCAGCACCACCAACTCCAAGCTGACCCAGCCGGCCCTAAAATAATAATCATAAACCAAATCTTGATTTACAATTTGATGCTGTAGGATTCTATGAGCTGTTGAGGTAGAGCCGCACCTTTTCCCCGGCTGTTCCGGGGTCTCCTGACGTTCCCACTGGACCTGAAACACCCTGTGACCGGGTTTGTCCACAGTTTACGTCAATCATAAGATTAAGATCCCGAGGTCAACACCTACGTCTGAACCCGCCGTGCCCGGGTCACCGTGACTCCCTTTAGCTCCAGGTTCACCCTGAAAATAATCCACCTTGAGAAAATATGGTTCATAATCCTTTCATAGCAGTTTGTTCAAATCCAATCTGCTTCATATTATATTTTAGCAGATAATTTACACAGAAAAAAATGTTGTATGCATTAGAATCCTCATACTCTAGGTGTCATACACAAATATACACACCTTTAGCCCATAATGTCCATTTGGACCAACAGATCCTGCTTTTCCAGGTGAACCCTACAATTATTAGATATATTTTAACCCACAGAGCTGGACACATACCGTATTTACGCGAATATAAGCACACCCCTGATTTTTCAGGCACAAAATAAAAATGAAAAAAAAAAAAAAAAAAAAACCAGAAGTAATGTTTATGGTTCAATTACGTTAACATTCTCTTGTAAATACAATTTTTTCTTTATTTAACAAACCTAACTTGCGACACGTATCATTTTACTATCGTTTTATTTGAACAATAGACAACAAAAAGTCGATTCTAGTGGTCAGAACTTCATTTCCCAGGATCCTTTGCACCAGTCTGCGCATGAGCAAAAAGACCGCTGCATAAAGACCACGTGTTTCCCTTTATTTGTGATTTTTCCTCACTTGAAATACGGAAAAAACGGGGGCTTAGATTTACGTGCATATTTGAAATAAGCGATTAAAAGCACCACCCAGGTTTTGGAGCGTCGAAAACTCGAAAAAAGTGGTGCTTATATTTGCGTAAATACGGTAGATCATCACGCCAAGACGTACCACAATTCCAATGGCTCCTTTTCCACCAGAAGGCCCAGCTAGGCCCGATTCCCCCTATAGTGACCAAAAGGACTCATATAATTCTATTGATATCTATTGAATTATCGGTGTTGGGCATCGAGCAAGAGAAAGTGGTTCCCACCATAAAACCATGCGAACCTTTCTCGCCTCCGACTCCAGCTTTACCCAAACCTCCATCAGGACCGTGTTCTCCCAACAAACCAGTAATTCCTCTGATACCTAACGGACCCTGTAACACAAAGCCACCGCCAGGGGGAGCCAAAACAGTGCATTCAGAAACACCTTCAATTATTATTTATTTATTATTTAAATTATTTAAATTACACTATTCCTCTAAAAGCCTGAAACAGAAAACAGAAAGTTTCACTTTTAATATTTGTAATTTCATTTTGTATTTACAGTTCTAAAAATTTTGTTTTGTATTCATTTTTGGACTCATTTGACATTTTTACATACATTTTTATATTATGACATGTACATTTTTACATACATATTACATTATACACTAAAAAAAACCTGCAGACCTTGGAATTATTTTACAAAACACACTTGTTCAAAGCGTTGAAACTAAAAAGTTTCACTTGCAATATTTGTAAATATATTTTGTATTTACTGTTCTAAAATTATATATTTTTTGACTCGTTTTACATTTATACAATTACAATTACGTTTTACAAAACACTTAAAATTAATAAATTAGGAAAACTTGCATAAATGCAGATCAGAGGTGTGAAGTACTTGAGTACATTTTAATCAATTTTGTACATTTTGTAAATAATGTACATTTTTTTTACTCAGTATTTTTGTCTACTTTGTACTTGCGCTGAGTATCAAAAATACAAGCAACTTTTAAATTCATGCAGTCCCAATAAAGTAAAGCAATTAATAAAGTACAAGAACTAATACAAGTACAAATACTATTCTCAGTGTTTCACGTCTAAACATTTTTTTCAGTTTTTCAGACATACTGTTTTTCCCCCCAGAATCGATTGTATTATACATATGTATACATATACAAAGGTTACAAAAATTCCTAAAGTGTACTCAAGTACTTTACACCTCTGATGCAGAAACACCTTAAAGTAATTTGACAAAACTCACCTTGTCTCCCGGAGACCCTGGCTCTCCCCTCGGACCCGGAGCTCCCGTTAAACCCTGAAACCATACCAGCAAGCACACAGCAGCTCCGTTTATGAAACTGAACATCTAAAAGTCTCATTGAATGCAAATATGAAGCCTATTTTGGTTTGTAAATCTCACATTTCCCCCAATCTTTCCTTTCTCTCCGGTTGCTCCTTGACCTCCCGTCTCTCCGTGAACGCCCTTCAGGCCTCGGAGCCCAGCAGGTCCCACTGCACCGTTCTCCCCCTACACTCATCACATCACTTTATCTTTCATTATTTTTTTTTAATCGGATTATTTTCAAAGACACAGATGATTATATGGTAGCGTGTTGCGCCATTGGACAGGAAGACAGAGATGAAAGACAGAATGCTCACAGGAAGTCCTTTACTTCCAGGAAGTCCTGCTGCTCCAAACGCTCCCACTGCTCCCTGCAGCAAACCAGTCCATCATCTCAATCCAGACGAACGATAGAATTGTGTCAGTGATATCAATAACACAATGTATTGTGACTTCTTTGGTATTTAACATTTGCATATTTATGATACGTGCACTTTGGTAATGTCCTTATTAAAATACGTGGATTAATTCGAAGACAAAACTTGTGTATTTCTATTACCAGTAATGATATAATTGTATCAGTAATATCAATAATACAATGTATTGTGACTTGTATTGTGCATTTGTTCTGTTATTAGTGCTTCATCTCTGATGTTTGTGTAGTTTCTGGGTTATTTATGACAAATCTTGGATTTTGTGCAGAATATTAATAATTATAGAAGATAATAATAATAATAATTCATTCGTTTTTTTATTTATTGGCGCCTTTAATGACACACAACATTCACACACACACCAATTTGTGAAGATATATATAATTGAAAGATAATATTTATGTAAGTGAACTATGTTAATGTAAAATACGTAAATAAATTCAAAGACACAACTTGTGTATTTCTTATAACAATAATGATACACTGTAATTGTATCAGTAAAATCATTGATACAATGTATTGTGACTTTGGTGTTTAACATTTGCATTTGTTCTATTATTAGTGCTTCATCTCTGATGTTTGTGTAGTTTGTGGGGAATTTGTGCCAAATTGGGGGTGTTGTGCAGAATATTATAGAACAACAGAGGTGTAAAGTACTTGAGTACACTTGTACTGAGTACCAAAAATATAAGCAACTTTTAAATTCATGCAGTCCCAATTAATTCACACAATCAATGAAGTACAAGTACTAATACAAGTACAAATACTATGCTCAGTGTTTCAGTGTCTAAAGATTTTTTTCAGTTTCTTTACGCATTCGTCGTACTTTTTTTATAGATTCAATTGTATTATACATTTGTAAACATATTGTATATTTACAAAATGTACAAAAATTCCCAAAGTTTATTCAAGTACTTTACTAGGGTGACCAAACGTCCTCTTTTCTCCGGACTTGTCCTCTTTTTACACCTTGTCCGGAACGTCCGGACAGATTTTTGAAATTCACGAAAATGTCCGGGTTTTACTCTTTTTCTCAACGCGCGTTCAGAATCATTCCGCGTATATGTAAATTGACCGGCGCTTTGCGCACAGAACACAGGCACTACTTTTTTACACAATGAAAAAGTCTCGTTTCGGGTGCTAGAGACTCTAAATCTAAGCTCACATTATTTATCACACAAATTATCACACTATTATTATTATTCTTATCAAGAGATATTGTTGAAGCTGAATTTTCTAACAGAAGAGTTGTTTTTTTGTCAAATTTTTTGTACATGTTTTTACGGATGTATTTTTATTGTATTGCCGGAGTTAATTTTGCAAAATTAAAGCATATTCAATTATATGTATATATAAAGATATTATATTAAAGATTAAAAAGTAATATTTCAGACATTTGAAAAAAAAATTTGTTATATATGTGTGTGTGTGTGTGTGTGTGTGTGTGTGTGTGTGCGTGCGTGCGTGTATTATTATTATTATTTATTTATTTATTTTTTTCAAAAGTCTAAAATGCGATTATTTGGTTACAGGTTTTTACAGATTTTTTTTATTATTTTATTAGAAGTTAATTACAGGAGTATCCCCACTGAACCATACAGTAAGAAAGCGTGTTCATCAACCTCAGAGAAGCCTGTCTGAATTTGTGTCCCGAGGCCGCGCCGATTGTCCTCTTTTTTGGAAATCAAAATATGGTCACCCTAACTTTACACCTCTGTAGAATTAATATATAATTGAAAGATGATATTTATGATAAGTGAAGTATGTTAATGTCCTAATTAAAATACCTAAATAAATTGGAAGACAAAACCTGAAGGAGAAAGTGTAAATTTGTAAACTTGATGTAAACTTAACTTAAACTTATATTAACTTAAATTATCGAAGTTAAAATAAACAATAATAATAACAACAACAACAACAACAACAACAATAATAATAATAATAAAATTAATATTAATAACTTGACCTCTTCTCCACTGGTACCATCTAGTCCCTTGAGTCCGGAGCGTCCCTGCTGCCCCTTAAAGGAAACACCCAAGTATCACATTTACTTAAAACAATAATTTACATAAAAACGAACAAAGTAGTAGTGAGGTCATTTGATGAAATTAAACAATTGTGCTTTGGCCGGTCCAACTTCCTACCACAAAACCACAACTGCCCCTAAAGAACCAACCGATGAAAGAACCCACCTTATTGCCCTCGTCCCCTGGAGGTCCCACTGGCCCTACTGACCCATCTTCACCCTAAATCCATCCAAAATGTTAATAAACCTGAAATCCTCCATGTGATAACAACAGAGCCGGAACATACTGGGAAACCAGCCACTCCAAAAACTCCAGGTGGTCCTTGGGGTCCCGGGTCTCCGACTGGCCCCTGCTGGCCCGCTCGACCCCACTGACCGATGTTTCCTTGTGGACCCTTTACAGTTAGACATTAAAAAAATATATATACATCACTGAAACTGTGTTTATGTGAAGTTATTGATATGATGAGAGATAACATGAGCAGTCGTGTCCGCACCGGGGGTCCGATGTAGCCTTTCTCTCCTGATAAACCCCTCAGACCCTGGATGACCACAGCGAAATGACACCAAACTTCATAAAAAAAAACCAGCAGACAAAACCAGTAATTGACGGGATCTTACTGGCAGGCCGGGGTTTCCTTTCGGACCCTCGGATCCTCGATTCCCCTACAGAGAAAGGGAAAATAAACTGGCTGGATTGGGAAAAAAATGTAATTGAAAAGGCTTCATTCGTATATCAAGGTCACAATATAATAGTGATAAAATTAGTATAATTAAAGGTGATTATTAACATTCAAATGGATTCGAAACCTTTTCCCCAGGAAATCCAAGGAGACCCTTGAAACCATCTTTGCCTTTTACACCCTGAGCACAACCCATGATGAACTGGTTAAGCCGATGCCACGGACAGGCAAACACGCAATAGATTTATTAAAAGCTTATAAATGATGGCTGCTCACCCTGATTCCCGGTTTTCCGGGGTAGCCGGCAAGACCTCGGCGTCCTGCTTCCCCCTTTTAGATCATTCAGGACGAATCAGTTTCTCAGTTTGAAAACTACCACATTTCTAGCAGCAATATTAAGACTTATACGAGGCCTTGGGTTTGAAAGCCTTGCAAATCTGTCCAGAAGAATAACTGCACTCACACTTTTTCCAACAGAGCCTTGGGTTCCTGGCAAACCGAGCTTCCCGTTTAAACCCTGAGGATGGGAGACAAAGGAGTTTCGTTAAAGAAGGCGTCATTTTGGTGTGGTAAAAATATTTATAATAAAGGTGATTAAAAAATAAAATAAAAAAATTTATTTTTTTTTATAATAAAAAAAGTTCAAACTAAAAAGGTCCCACTTCAGGCCCTTGTGGTCCTCCTCCTCCATCAGATCCTGGTAATCCCGTTAATCCCTGTGGGAAAGAAAACAACTTCTAAGTTATTTATTTATTTATTCAAACATGTACATGACAAATAATAACAACTACATAAAAGCCACAACATAATCATATTAATAGTACGATCATAATGTTCATTTTCATAATACATGTTTGAAAGGGAGTAGAGAGAAGTACAACTTATCTAGCCCCGCCCCCTTTTACATTCCACTTTAACACGTGAAGACTGTATCCACAGCGACATCAGAAATGAACTTCTGATGATATGATAGTATGATACAAGATATATATATATATATAACAAAAAAATTTGACAACTTTTTAAATTATTCCGTTTTTAATGTAGTTCAAATGAATGTCCTTTTTATATTTATATTTATATTTGAAATGGTTCATGTTCATACATTGCTTTACCTCTTCCCTTAAAATTATTCCAAAATTTAACTCCGGTTCTAGTCAAACTGAAACTTTTAAGTTTGATTTGCCTCTTAAACTATATTCCCCATTTCTTTCATGAAACAACTTTTGTATTCCCTCCGGCAACAATTTGTTATTAACCTTAAACACAAACACCGCAATTTTAAATTCCCATAGTGCGTGTGACTTAAGAATGTGAGATTTTTTGTGTATGGATCTCGTGTGTATGGTCACAAAACCCAGGTTTATGTACAATTCGTACAGCCCTTTTTTTGTAGTATATATAAAGATTTTAATGCACTTTTGTATGTATTGCCCCAATTTTCTATGCAATAATTGAAATAAGGTGAAATCGAGGCAAATCAAGTTGATGATGAAGTGAAGATGTTCCGTGTCGGACCGTATCTTACAGGTGAACCTTGAACACCATCTGGTCCTCGACCCCCTGAAACACCTTCCAGACCCTACAACGTTGAAAATAGTCTCAATATCGTGACACAAGGCGTAGATTCCTAATCGTAATGGCTAAATTCACCTTCTGGCCAACAGCTCCAGCTCCTCCTGGGTCTCCTGGTTTTCCCTGCTCCAATCAATAACAGAAACCTGTTAAACCAACATCTTGAACGTTTGAAAAAAACGGTTTGTTAAAGTAAAGTGAGGGAGTTTGCGTTTATTTGGCCACACACACACACACACACACACACGTTTTTCCATTTTCACTTTATAATACAGAAATATTAGGAATTATGAAGAAAGTGTGAGGCCACGAACTGTAATATATTGAATAATAGTAATCTAATGTACAAGAGAACCTTAATACCAGGCTCTCCTTCAGGTCCTGGGTCTCCCGATTTACCCATCTGTCCCTGCAACACAACAAGCAAAACTTTTGTACTACAGGTTTATTCTATTTTTGATAAATTTTGTATATATCAGCAAAAACGTATTCTCTAACATTATTTAAAAAAAAAAAAACTAAAGGAAAACAATATAAATGGAATATTTGGTAAAAACAAATATTTGGAATATTTGGTATCCTCTTAAATAATTTAAAAGGAATATTTTGGTACGCATGCTTCAGAAATAATACTCACTAACGGACCAGGAAAACCCACAAACCCCACAGGACCAATCAGACCCTTAGAAATTAAAAAATAAAACTATTTAAGATGGATTTCTGACGCGAGCAAACGACAACAAGAGTTCGGAATGATTCGCCAACCTTGTCACCTCGCGGCCCATGAGTGCCTTGACCACCAGAGGGCCCTCGTTCTCCCTAATGATGCATGAATATTGAACAATACGTATCTCCTTTGATTTTATTAATGAATGGAATTGCACTACCGTAGGTCCCTCGTTCCCCTGCTTCCCAGCTTCTCCCATCGGCCCATCTTGGCCCTGGAAATTATCAAAAAAATAAAAAAAAAAAGATGTTTGATTATCAAACGGTCAAGCCTTTGAAATGAACCCTGCTCACCATGAGCCCTGGAGAACCTGGGGATCCTGGAGGAGCGTTCTCGCCCTGAGCTCCAGACTGACCTCCTCTTCCTCGGTATCCTGGTTTTCCCGGCCGGCCTGGTGGACCCTGAGACACACACACACACACACGCTTTAGTCTTTCAGCCGACATTACGAGTGTTAAAATCTCGCTTTATTTCGGCAGATCTTATGATCAAATATTCGAAATGCGGCGGATCAAACATTTCAGAGCTCTTACTTGATCTCCCTTCTGTCCCGGGGAGCCTTTCAATCCATTCGGTGCCTTCAGGCCCTGCAATTTATTCCATTCATTTATTTAAAAACTTTTTAAAAAATGATTTTTTTTAATGTTTTATTAAAAAGTCGCTCGTCATTCAAAGCTCTTGTTGCATCAGAAGTCATCAGATTGCTGTTTGCAATCTCAAAGATTAATGGATAGACAGATAGATAGATAGATAGATAGATAGACAGACAGACAGACAGACAGACAGACAGACAGACAGACAGACAGACAGACAGACAGACAGACAGACAGATAGATAGATAGATAGATAGATAGATAGATAGATAGATAGATAGATAGATAGATAGATAGATACTGCATTTGATGGATGATGGATGGATGGATGGATGGATGGATGGATGGATGGACGGACGATACTGCATTTGATGGATGATGGATGGATGGATGGATGGATGGATGGATGGATGGATGGACGTACATCTCATTGATGGATGGACGGACGGACAGACAGACAGACAGACAGACAGACAGACAGACAGACAGATAGATAGATAGATGGATGAAAGCCTGGTGAAGCCACATGTCACACTACTATAATAATAAGTGCTGGGTAAGTTACTGTCTCTTACTGGATCTCCTGCGTGTCCGTGTCTTCCTGCTTTTCCACTCGCACCCTACAACACAAACCCGGTTATAATCAAACACAAACATGTCGTTATTCGGAGTGAAACCATCTTACTTTGATCCCCAGTGGTCCCGGACCCCCAATGCTTCCCTCAATCCCTCTCTCGCCCTAAGTCATTTTTTAAAAAAGACACTACAGTGAAAGAAAAAACCACCCACACGTGAGATTTCAAGTAGCATCGGAATCACATACCGGTTCTCCTTTTGGACCCGATGGCCCGGTGTTCCCAAGTTTGCCCTGAAATGAATTAAAAAGAAATTAAAATAAAGACTAAAAAGAGGGAAAAAACTGTATTCATCTATATGACAGAATTTTTTATGCTTTTGAGTAGGGCTGTCGAAATGAACGCATTAACGCACGTGATTCATTTTAAGTGCTTACAACACTGTATTTTACTGTGATTACTGTCACTTGTTTATAAAAACAGACATTCTATGCTTCATGTAGACATATGTTTCACGTTAGAGTGATGAGTATTTATTAAGTTACATATTAATATTACAAGCTTCAGTCATTTAATAGCGATTAATTTGATCAGGGAAGTGCGATTAACTAGTTTAAAAAATGTATAGTTTGACAGCACTAGTTTTAAGATCTTAATATGTATATAAAGGATTCAGATGATGAACAATAAAGCGGTGCGGAACCGTGCGTCACCTGTGGTCCAGACTCTCCAGGAAGACCAGCATCACCATCAGAACCTTCCTCGCCCTGCAACCAACCACATCACCTGCAGCCTACACGCTGTCATCTTATTAAAACACTAGACTTGTTATTTTAAATATTCTTTTTTTTTTATTTTAATTTTTACATATAATCACTTTTTTTTTATTTAACTCACCGCTTTGCCTGGTGGTCCACTCGGGCCTATCTTACCAAGCTCTCCCTATTTAAAAAAATAAATAAAAATAATATAATCTTATGCATGATATTGCATAATAGAATAGAATCCAAGTTTAAAGTTCAATCAAAGCTTTTTTATTATCATTTGCCCAAGTTCCCCTGTACAATGAAGCTCTTACATTGAGAATCCGCAATTAATGCCATAATAAATAAAAAAAACACAGGATATACAAAAATACACTAAAAATAGGAAAATATACAAGAAACAAAAAAACACAAGATGTTCGAAAAAATACACAATACACACTTTGACTATGTGTGTATTGTGTATTTTTGTGTACCGTAAATTATACACATCAATTATACACATACCAAGAAATCATGCACGCTCAACCAAGAAATCATGCACGCTCAAATAAATGTATACTGTATATATATTTTTTGTTTATATACACCTCTATACACCTACACACATCTAAAACACATTGAAGTTTAATTAAAAACGCTAAATTGTGTTGTGCACACACACACACGCATACACATAGTAACTTCAGTGCATGTTTCAAACATTCAAAGATTTTAATTGGGCTTCAACAGCCCCGCCTCCTTCACTAAGGCTCCACCCACCACATCACCACTGAGGGAGAGAAAGTCCAATCTTTCTTACCGACGGGCCACTGGCGCCAGTAACTCCTCTTAATCCTCGTCCTCCCACAAATCCCTGCAAAGAGACGTGAATGTAAAAGTCCCGGCAGAGTAGAGAACATTATTCTAGGTTTTATACGGGTGGTCCTGGTGGTCCGGAAAACCCAAGTCCTCCCGGGTCGCCCTGTAGAACAAGAAAAAATTATGCAAATAAAGAGAAAATTAAAAAACAGTAGTGATAAAAAAAAAAAACCACACACAGGTCGTCCAACGCCTCCGATGAACCCTCGTGCTCCTCTGGCTCCGGGTGAACCCTGCACACCCAAACTATATATGAGGAACAGCTTTTCCTTTCACACGTTTGCCAGAACAGAAAGAACACACTCACATTATATCCCGTTATCCCAATCGGGCCTGTTTTTCCCTTGTTGCCCTTGAGAAGAGACAGAACTTTTATTAGATATATAGAATATGATATAATGATAATAATGGCGCAGTACTTTCTCTCCCTTTGGTCCTCGGGTTCCCTGTGGCCCTGATAATCCCAGATCCCCCTGCACAGTCAGGAGAAATATCATTATATATGATTCAATATATTATATTATATATAATTCCGAATCATGTGATTAACCCTCCTGTTGTGTTCGTTTCAGAGGAGCATCTATCTATCTATCAATAAAATGATCTATCTATCTATCTATCTATCTATCTATCTATCTATCTATCTATCTATCTATCTATCTATCTATCTATCTATCTATCTATCTATCTATCGACCTACTTTGTTTGTCTGTCTGTCTGTTTGTGAAAATATGTCTGTAAAATAAGTTTATTTTTATTATATATATATATATATATATATATATATTATTATTTTATTTAACAGGAGGGTTAAAGATGATCCACAGAGAGAAGCTGGTTCTTCTTACCCACTCACCCAGATCCCCTTTACTGCCCGTCTCCCCCTCGAAACCCTTCAGTCCCTTCAGAAAACAGACATTAAAGTCACAGCACAACTAATGGAAAGAGGAAGAGCAAGAATCACCTCAGAACCGGGCGGACCTTGTGGACCAGTCTCTCCATTCTGTCCCGAGGGGCCTTCTGCTCCTGGTCTACCGGTTGACCCTGGAATCCCGAATGGTCCCATTCTTCCCTGGTGAGAAGATGAAGATCACCAGCATCAATGGTGCTAAGTTGACTATCTAACACTCTTGATATGTACATCTGTACATCTCATTGATAAGTGGAAGACACTAAGGCTTTGCTTTTTTTTTTTAAATGCTCACAATTGCATCAAATGCATCAAACATTTTGAAAACGATAATTTGAAGAATGAAGATGACGAAAAGAGCAGACGAAGATACCTACAATTTTCCCTGGCTCTCCTTTCCATCCCGGTGTTCCTGTAATTCCAGGTAATCCCTGAAAAAGATGGATGGATGGACGGACAGACAGATAGATACTTCATTTGATAGATAGATAGATAGACAGACAGACAGACAGACAGACAGACAGACAGACAGACAGACAGACAGAGAGATAGATAGATAGATAGATAGATAGATAATAGATAGATAGATAGATGATAGATAGATAGATAGATAGATAGATAGATAGATAGATAGATACTTCATTTGATAGAAGACACACAGACAGACAAGACAGACAGACAGACAGACAGACAGAACAGACAGATAGACAACAGACAGACAGACAGACAGACATATAGATAGAGATACTTCATTTGATAGATAGATAGATAGACAGACAGACAGACAGACAGACAGACAGACAGACAGACAGACGGACAGACAAACAGACAGACAGATAGATAGCTCATTTGATTGATAGATAGACAGACAGACAGACAGACAGACAGACAGATAGATACTTAATTTGATAGATAGATAGATAGATAGATAGACAGACAGACAGACAGACAGACAGACAGATAGATAGATTACTTACAGGTGGACCAGGGTCACCTGGGGGTCCCAAAGGGCCCGATACTCCCTTTACTCTCTAAGAAAGAAGAAATATTACATCTACTACTAACATATAATACTAATTATTACACATTACTGAAGTAAACAGTACAGTTACTCACCGGCCACGTTGACGCCAGCTTTTTATAGATTTTCTTTTGCTGTGGAAAAGCAAGACTCTCTTTGACAACCTCAGAATATTATGCGTATAACAACAACAACACTAATCAGAAGAGTTGAGTAGGAACGCTGGTGATGATGACCTTGAAGGTCTTCCACTCTTCTTCTGAGCTGTACCACACGAGGATGGCGGGCATCCCAGGCTGCCCCACTGGACCCTGATAGCCGGTGTGACCCGTCCGACCCATCACTCCTGCATAGCCCTGAGGAAAACCCAGAAAACCGTCCCGATGGTCATTATGAGCGCAACATATCACAAAAGGACACTTTTAGTTAAGCACGTTCCATAAATGACAAAATTCGATCTTACTTTATCACCTTTTTCACCAGGAGGACCTGGCAACCCAGGCTGACCGGGATACCCCTGAAAAATAAAACTTGATTTTTTTTGGCTTTGATAAATTGTTTTGTGTAAAAGCAATCGAACACAATAAACCGATTCTGGAATGCGGTTGTTAGACATTTTAATCTGTCAATATGCATTTCAATTTTTTATCAAATTAACTGTTTAAAATACATGAAATACATTAATTGTTTTTCTCCAGGCTGTGGATTTTGTCAATGTGGTTGTAGGTTAAAAAAAAAAAAAAAGTTATTAATTAGACTATTATTATATAAGTGAATCTGATGTTAATAAAAATGTTCCGAGATTGAAGCTGGAAAAAAAAACTTTTTTTTATTTTTCATCTTAGTCTTCTCTTTTTTTTTAATTTGTTAAAACTCCACAACTGCTGTGTGCAACTACATTTTACATTTTTTTTTTTACAAATTTCATATTACATTGAGCAATAATATTTTGTGCCACATAAAAAGAGTCAACGAATCATCTGATATTGCAATTATTGACAATATCATATTTTTAAATCTTGTTTTAAAACAATGTATATTTCCAATAAACGTCAAAGAGGGATCAAGTCACAAAAACATTCTGGGTTTGTCTCACTTTAACTCGCTTTTTGTTGTCTCCAGCTCAAAAATTGTGTAATCCTCGTTTTATTTTTTCAGGATGAAACTGCTCTCTGAATTCTACAGCGAGTATCTTCTTGTTTATTAGCTCTATCACAGGAGGACAATGAGCCTCCTTCTCCTCTAATCCACTCTTAACTTAATAATCCTCCTGAAGATGACTTTTTCTCCGAGGCCTGGATAGAACAGAGAGAACGACAGCAATCGCTCCAGAAGAAAGACAGAAAACTGCATCTTCACATTCCAGATTGAAGCAGCACAGAAAACCTTCACCTCCGCTTTATCAAAAACCTTGAAGATAAATATGTGCTTATTGCAGAAATAGTCTGGTTTATAATAATCCACGCAATTATACCCACAAAGCCTTTAAAACATACAAATCACATATACTGTAGATGTAATATCATCATGTCGGCTGGTTCTCACCCTGGAGCTTCTCACATCTGCTGTGAGAATAAAACCATCTTCTGCGTCCACGTAGCTGAGCATCTGATTGGCTGAAGCGAATAGAAACAAACACACGATTGGTTGGTCAATAAATCAGCAAATCATTTCTTCATGAGGAACTTTCTGCCAAACTCGACTGGATTGCATAAATGTATAAAATATTCAACATTAAATTGCCATTCTGGTTTTATGTGTTGCAGTGCAAAAGAAAGTGTGTACAGACATTTATGTCAGAGTGGGGACCGAACGGTTTTTTATAATAAAGTGGGGACCCACTTGTGTCTAAAACTCTGTTTAAGGGTCAAGATGGTATTTTAGGGCTGAAGATAGAACACAGATATTATTGGGGTAAAGGGGAGCATAAGTGTTTTGCTTTTAAATTAACAGTGAACCCGGATTTCTCATTTTTAACTGACTCTTTTTTTCCTAATTTTTGAATATAGATGAACAATGGACATTTTTCTTCTTCAAAGACAATTCTGCATTGCGACTTTGCGCAGGTCTGGGACTAAGAAAAGCGCTATATAAGTGAACTTGAATGGTGAGTCCCCACTATGATATAAAAGCAGGTGTGAGTCAGTTTATTGAATGGCTTTGAATCTATCCATCCATCCATCCATTCACCCACCCATTCATCCATTCACCATCCATATAAATAAACTTGAACTTGAACGGTGTGTCCCCACTATGATATTAAAGCAGGTGTGTGTGTCCTGTACAGAGTGAAGTGTCAGATGAGTAACAGGCACCTGCTGCTCTTGAGCGCTGAGGGTCTTTCCTGTGTGTGAGACCCTCGTGTCCACTGTGTTCCCGCTCTCTTCCTTCTGTTTCCCTCCCATCACTCCCCATCGGATGAAAGGGCGTTTGCCTTTGTGTGGTGAGCGGACCAGCCTTCTCCATCCGTGTCGTCTCCTGCCACGTGACTTTATCGACTGATGCGGTGCTGATGCTGGTCTCCACGGTAACAGCGTGTGACGTGATTGGTCTCTCATCAGACGTTTCAGCGGCCGTCACGTCTCGCGGAACGGCACTCGTTTCCCTCAGAGATGAGAGCGGAGGAACCTCTGAGTGACCTTTGACCTTTGGCGTGACCTTCTGGAGAGCCTCTGGAGCAGAAGCGTCGGCTGATGAGTGTTCCGTGTCTGTCAGTGATCTGATCATTCTGGTGTTGTGGGACCAGCACATCGTGGTCTTCCTCAGCTCAGACGCTCTGACCTTCTCCAGGCCTGGACCGCTCCTCATCCAGCTGGACCGCACCTCCTCCACCACAGCCGGAGCAGTAGACGCAGCTGTTCCCAAGTCATCATCCTTCATGAAAAAAAAGACCTGTCAAATAAAATCCAATGATAAAATAACCTGATAATATCTATCTATCTATCTATCTATCTATCTATCTATCTATCTATCTATCTATCTATCTATCTATCTATCTATCTATGAAATTAAGTATCTCTCTCTATCTCTATCCATCTATCCATCTATCTATCAATCTTTCTCTCTCTCTCTCTCTCTCTATCCCACCATCCATCCATCTATCCATCCATGGTACCTATATATTTTTCCATCCGTCCATCTATTTGTCTCTCTCTCTCTCTCTCTCTGTTTGTGGTATCTTTCCAACCATCCATCCATCCGTCTCTCTCTCTCTCTCTCTCTCTCTCTCTCTCTCTCTGTCTGTCCGTTTCTCACAAGCAGGAGTCAATCAGTGTTAACCACAGTATTGCCAATAAATATATTATTTTATGGTTTGCTGCTTACAATTAAACCGCTAAACAATTCAAAAGAAAATCTCATAATTATATGAAGAAAGATTTATCAGTTTTTGATGACATTTCTGTTTAAATTCTCTTAAATTCTCAAAAGCCACACACATTTAGCAGCAATTTAGCAGATTAAGAGTCTTATCTAATAAATCTAGGTAGCGTAATTACCGTCATCTCAGAACGTAACAACCTAGCAGATCGTACACGTGGAGGGAAAGTAAAGCTTCACCTGCTTGATGGACTCATGGACACGACGAATCTGACCATCAGGACAGAGGAAACCATCTTCAGCAGATTCACTCAACACTACAGCTGTTTGCTGAATGACACCATGAGGAATATCAGACAGATATCAGAACAGTATTAGTGTGAAACTAAATCACAAGTCGAATAACACCTGTAAACACAAAACTTCTATCAGGGTTATGGACCAGTCCGGCCACTAGATGTCGCCATTTCCCCATTTCTGCTTATCGCTGATTGTTTTCAGCTGTGTCTTGTTCCGTGTGTAATATTTATGCTGATCATTTTGCCTGTGTTTTTGCTCAGTGATTGGTGTCACTGTGGTTTTTCGAATTTTGGATTGTGGATGGTGACTTTGGATTTTTGCTAATCTTTTGGATTCTGACATTTTTTTTGTTCTTTTTCTTTGTGTTTTTTTTGACCATTTTTGTTCTTTGTGAAAATATCAGCAAATGGTTGTTTTCTGTTTTTGAGTTTGGGGTATTCAGTTTTTGAATTATTAAACCAAAGTGATTTTTCCCGTCAGATTTGATTTGGGATTTTTATAATTTTTGTCCTTGCAGTCCTGACCATTATTACAGAAACTGCTGCAGAAAACACTTACAACATAGGAGAGATGGAAGACTAATGGAGATGAAGAACGTAGCATGCATTTCTTAAAGGATTTTTGAAATTTGAAAAGTTCTTCTTACAGGTTGACACAAAAAATTTGTCAATAAATGTGCCTAAGTGTAAAACTATATTTAAAATAAACATTATTTATTGTTGATCCTAAAACGTCCAAAGGCTAACACATGAGTACGCATTAATGTATGACTACGTGTTTTTATTTAGTAACTAATATCAATAGTTGTTTTGCCTTGTGATCTTTGCATGTATTAACAATCAATCAAACTATGATTGTACTATTTTTTTATTCTCTGTTTTGTAGAGTAAGTTACATGTATGGCTTTTTGTTTTCATATATGTCGAATTATTACGTATATAAACATTGCACTTTAGTCTTGTTTTTTGCCTGTATTTTTAACGCTTGTACTTGAGTAAAACGGTGAGGGGGTGAGGCTCATCTGAGGCTCTTTGACTGGAGGAACAGACTGTATTTGCTTTTCTCACACGAGCTCCAGAGGCCAGAGAACTTCACTTTCATCACTCGTTTGCTGCGTCAAGTGAATTAGCATGTTTGTGCCGACACTGAACTTCAGAATGAATGTGGAAGCTGCGGTTGTCAGGGGCAACAGTCCGACAGGAAACACAACGCCAGCCACAGTCACACATGTTACATGATAACAAAACAACAACAGTCACAGTCACACACGTTACATGATAACAACACAACAACAGTCACAGTCACACACGTTACATGATAACAACACAACAACAGTCACAGTCACACACGTTACATGATAACAACACAACAACACCAGGAAATATATGCACGCGTGTAAACAGAAAAACAGATGACAGAGAGAAAAAATTAGATCAAAGAGAAAAAAGGATGAGAGAGAGACAGAAAGAGAGAGATGTGAGAGAAATAGATGACAGATAGAGAAAATTAGTTCAAAGAGAGAAAAGGATGAGAAAGAGAAAAACATAGAGAGAGAGATGAGAGAAACAGTTGAGAGACACAAACAAATGAGAGAGAGAGACACACGTGACAGAGAGAGAGAGAGAAACAGATGATAGAGAGAAAGAGTAAGAGAGACAGAGTGAGAAAAATGTATGAGATCCAGAGAAACAGATGCCAGACCAAATATGGTCGAAATAGACAAGAGACAGAGATAACAAAAAATACAAACACACACACACACACACACACACACACACACACACACAGGGAGAGACAGATCGATGGAAAAAATACATCATTAGAAATGAGAGAAAGAAGGATGTGAAAGATACAATGTGATAGATGAGAGATAGAGAGGTGGCAGGGAGTGAGAGAGAAATAGATGAGGGAGGATGAGCGAGATACAGAGAAAGCAGGTGATCAATAGATCAGAGAAAGAGAGGTAAGAAGGAGAGAGACATATATAGGAGAGAGAAAAGGATGACAGAGAGAGAAGGATGACAGAGAGACACACAGAGAGAGAGAGAGAAAGAGACAGAGAGAGACAGAAAGAGAGAGAGAGACACACAGAGAGAGAGAGATAAAGAGAGAGAGAGAGAAAGAGACAGAGAGAGACAGAAAGAGAGACACACAGAGAGAGAGAGAGATAAAGAGAGAGAGAGAGAGAGAGAGAGACAAGAGACACCAGACAGACAAGAGAGAGACAGAGACAGACAGAAGAGAATTAGAGACAGACAGAAGAAGAGATAGACAGAGACAGACAGACATGACAGAACAGAAGAGAGACAGAGACAGACAGAAAGAGAGAGAGAGAGAGATATAAGAAGAGACAGAGACAGACAGACAGAAAGAGAGAGAGAGAGACAGACAGACAGAAAGAAGAGAGAGATAGAGAGAGAGACCTCACCACACTAGAGAATGTGAGAGGAGTTCCAGACTTCATCATGTCTCCGCGCGTCTCTGAGCAGTGGAGTGTTGTAGCGCTCCACATCCTCCGCTCGACCACTATACACAAATGTCTCCAGAAGTGTGTGTGTTTTAATACATGCTTCTTGTAAGTGTGTGTTCTCTGCTCACTGAGGAATGTTAGCGGAGTTTAGGAAGAGTTTACCTCAGATATTGTGTCCTGATACAACAACTCTAATAAAGAAAGAAGATACAAACACTACTAACAACAACTTATACAAAACACACACAGTCCGATCTGTCAGACACACAACTAGTAACACACACACCACACAACACACACACAACACACACACAGAGTCACAAGCCACAGCACATACAAACACAACCCACACACTCCCACTCACACATGATGAGCTGACACACCACACACACACACACCATCACAAAGCCCAGAGCCAGACACACCACACACACACACACACACAGAGAGAGAGAAGCACAGACAGCCAACCAAACACACACACACACACCACACACACACATGAATGAGGCTGACACACACACCACACACACACACAACACTAGAACAGACCAGACACACACACACCACACCACACACACACACACATCACATAGAGAGAACCATCAGACAGCCACAACACACACACCACACACCACACACACACACACAACACCTCACTCACAGCAATGAGCTGACACACACACACCACAACACACACACACACACAGAAGCACAGAGCCAGACACACACACACAATCAAAGCACTTTTTCTTACACACTCAAACATGTAGACATTAAAAACACAGTCACACACTCCGAAAACTCACAGACACGCCAACACATATGCAGGCAATAACACACACACACACACACACACACACACATTCCTTTGATCACGTGTTAACATGTTCTTTTCCAAACAGTTTTCCCGCTTACTAGATTTCACACTCCACCGTCAGTTTTGACACGGGTTTGTCATGTACGTTCATGAAAAGAGACTTACAATCTCACTTTATAGTTGTAAAAGCACAAACAGACTGAGCAAATGTTTCTGCTTTTCTTTCTCCATATTTCACAAAACACATGTAATAAACGTGTAATTATCTCCACAGATGAATAAACATTAGATCCACTAGGGCTACTGTAATAAAATAATAAAATAATGTGATTTAATTAAATAATTTGAATAATTGAAGTGTCGCTGCGTCGCTATGGAATCATTCTACGGACACATTGTGGTTGCCTTGTGTTGCCTGTGTGGAAGCCCCTCCCATTGATCCTGATTGGTTGATTCTATGCTTCTCGAAATTAATGCACCAATCGCCCTGGAGAACTGACCTCTAAATCTTGTAAATTGTGTTAGTCCGTTTCTGCTCAACAAAGCGAACGCAATGCCTTTGCAAATACAATCTGACAGTTTTTTTGTCCGGATTATAGCTCCATAGTCATTGCAAAGTTCAAGTTCTAGTTCAAGTTTATTTATATATTAATTAGATTAGGGGGGGGGGCAGTCTTTAAAGAAGTAAAATGTCCATCAAAAATTTCAAAAATTAGGAAAAAAAAGTCAAAAAAAAAAAAAGATGAGAGAAAGACAGAGAGAGAGAGAGTGACAGAGACTGAGAGAGAGAGAGTGACAGAGACTGAGAGAGAGAGAGACAGACAGAGAGAGAGAGAGAGAGACAGACAGACAGACAGACAGAGAGAGAGACAGAGACTGAAAGAGAAAGAGAGACAGACAGAGAGAGAGAGAGAGACAGACAGACAGATAGAGACACAGACAGAGAGAGAGACAGGGAGAGAGAGAGAGATTCAAATTTATTTAAAAGGAAAAAATTCCATGTTCAAAAATTATGAAAAAAAGAGTTAAAAAAAAAAAAGTGATCTTGTGCTGGTGCCAGTTGTGCGTATTTTTGTACATCTGCTTTGTGACCAGGAAAAGCACTTTATAAATAAAGCCACTTGCTAACATTTATAAATAGCGCGACGTTAAGCGTAATGAGACAAAGCGTTAGCATCTATTTAGCAGGTTCGTCGTCTCTTTATAGAAAGCAGATGGTGGTGGTTTCTGAGGAAAGACGAGTCACTGAATCACGTTCTGCTGTGAGAATCTGAAATGGTGATAAAAATAACTTGTTTTTAACGCCGTCAGAAAACAGCGAGAATCGACCCGACTGAGCGAGTGGACGGGGAAAGAACGTCAATCAACAAGGAGCGTTTTTTTTGACCGTGTTTTATCGAATTCACAAGGCGGCGACTTTCAGCAGGTCATAAAGAACGAGAACCGAGACTCTTCACATTCATCAAACATGTCAAAAACAATTTACGGCACGTGACAGCGACATTCGTCTTAACCGGCGTGGAAGAAAGATGGCGGACGAGTCGGGCCTGAGTGGCACTTGGGTAGATGTGTTGTACAATACTCTTAAGACTAGCATTACAAACTACAAGTAGGTTTTACTAAAGGAATGTTTGAAACCACAGACCAAACAAGTCAGTGGAATCTCTACTCATCCATAATCTTGACCAATTAAAACACAGGAGACATTTTCCAACTCGTGGAATATATTCAAACTCGTTGATTTCGTGAAATTGAATCTCAATTTTAAAACTAATTAAAATGACTATTTAAAAAAAAAAACAACCATGTAGTCTAATGTCATTTTCTACTCCTTAGTTGATTTAGGTTAATCTAATAAAAGACAAAGAAATTGTTTCAAATAAAAGCGACGCTTTTTCGTTAATTTTTTCGTTTCTTTTTCTTAACAGGGTATTTATGTGATTCGAACTGCATAAATTACGTTCAGGCCCCAGATGCGTGAGATGAAATACAGAAAAATGCGTAAAATGTTGCTTCACATTTAGAAAAGATCAAGTTTGGCAACAGTCACAACAGATATCGGTTTCCGAAAGACATGAAAGATATGTACAGGAGCGATGGCTTGGAGACTTCTTACAGATACTGCATCTGTATAGTTTACATATGGTACAAGAGTCGTGTTAAAGACACAGACGGTTCATCTCACCAGTTAATCCAGCATAAACTGACCCGCATTAGTTACTGTACCAGCCTTCTACCACTGAATCACCATCAACCATTTCACCATGTCCTCCGTCAGATACTCTAACCAGATATTATAAGCAAGTTCCAGACTGTTTTAACTAGTATTATTTATCGTTATTTATTGTTAATCCTAATTTTAGTTAATCTTATTCATTTATCGTTGAGGTTATTGCAAAAAATGAATTCTTGACGAGCCAAAAGATCTTGAAATTACACAACAAATCTTGTTTTTTTTGTTCCAGACAAGATAAATTAACTATCTTGGAGTTAAGAGTAAAAGATTGATTAGCTTGTTTCTAGAAAATAGGTCTTGTTTTAAGCGGTCATACCAAGTCAAATGTTCTCACCTTTTTTACTCATTTTGTTATTTATTTTCTCGTTTTTTCATGTGCATTTTCTGCACTGTATTATTTCACTTGCTTTTGTGGTCACTACAGTAAGTTGTACATTTCTCAATTGTGGGACTTTTATCTATCGGAACATTAGTCTTAACGTGTTATCAAAGGCCAGACATTTTTCTCTCAGGTTATTAAAGACCATTAGTTTTCATCCATCACTGAACATTACGAAGCTGCTCAGCGAAGATTTGAAATCCACTCATCTGGATTCCGAGCCATATAACGGACTATGAATATGCTAGGCCTGTCTACCTTCAAATCCCAGCTCAAACTCATCTTTTCCAAAATGCTAATAATAATAATAATAATTTTTAAAAATAATAAAAATGTTGACTGTTTAACTTTGAGCATTGTCTTTGTATTATTGTGTTTTTTTTGTACGGTGTCCTTGCGTCGAAAGGCGCCCATAAATAAAGTGTATTATTATTATTATAATATTATTAGTGCTGTCAAACGTTTAACATTTTTTTTACTAGTTAATCGCACTTCTCTGACCAAATTAATCGCGATTAATGGTGATTAAATGACTAAAGCTTGGAATAATGGATTATGAGGTGTAATATGTAAATTAATGTAAACTCAACACTAAATATACGCTAGTTTAAATACTACAATATAATAAATTAGTATAATTTTTGTTCAATTTGTAATATATTTTCTTAGTTTTTTAACCCTCCGAAGTCGAGTCACTCTTTATTCAAGGTAAAACACACCAAAAAAGTCAATTTTGGACTGACATATGTGTTTTACATCAATTGAAAGTTTGAAGTGCCCATTTTTTAGGTTACACTAACATGTAACTGTTATTATTATTTGTTTTTATTGTAAAAATAAATAATAATAATAATAATAATAATAAAACTAAAACTTGAAGCACGTTTTGCCTTTTTTTTTGTCAGCTGAAAACAAACTAACTTAATAAATATTTTTCACTCTAACATGAAACGTATGTCTTCGAACGTACAAAAAGAACTTACATAAAGCTTAGAATGGGTTTTGAAGTGAAACTCAAAAACCGGAAATGCCTGAAAACCGGAAGTGCGATTAATGGCGTTAAAAAAATGTGACGCGATGAAACAAACTTAATCAAACGCACGTGTTAACGCGTTAACTTTGACAGCCCTAGCTATTATTCTAACCCTGTTCTGAGGATTGGCAAGAGTAGAGGACACCATCTCAGCGAACACACACTCCGTCTTCAACCTTGAGTAGATGAATGCAAAGGTCAGAATACGCTGGCGAGGTTGTGAACATCAGCTTCCACCCGTCTTCCTCAGCACCGGTCGTCCTCATCAGTGTCACTGAGAAGCTCGGACGTCCCAGACGCGCCTTGGCCCAGGCGTCTGCGGAAGTGTCCGTTGGGCACCTGCCAGGAGCGTGGCATCTGTGGCACAGTGGTGATGATGCTGGCGTGGCCCAGGCTGCTGGCGATGGCCGCCTCGAAGGTCAGGGTCTCCTCCGCCACGCTGGAGCCGGGACTGTTGACCTCCTCCTGCAGGGGGACGTAGGGCTCGGTGATGTCCGGCCTTTCCTCTGCGGGCGCTACCCGAGGAGCGGGCTCGGCTGAGGAGGGACGGGCGCGGCACACTAGTGGAGAGTAAGAGATGTGTGGGCGGGGCCGTGAGGGAGTCGGGGGGAGCTGACGCCGCCCTCTCGGGGTCCCGGGTTCGCACGTGGGGGGGATCGGACTGCTGATTGGCTGTGGAGGTGAAAGGGATTGTGGGTGGATGGAGGGAGAGAGAAAAGCTGGGAATTACCGCATTTACGCAAATATAAGCACCACCTGATTTTTCAGGAACAATTTTAAAATGTACACAAAAAAAAACATACTTTTCTGGTTCAATTATGTTAATATTCTCTTGAAAATACAATTTTTCTTTATTTAACAAACCTAACTTTTCACATTCAAATTCAGATTTGTCACCTACACAAATATTTTTCAACAACGTCAAGTGAAATGTGTTTTGCTATCGTCCGGCATGTTAACATGGGGGGTGATGGAACAAAAAAAATTTAAGATAGGGGATAAAAAATAAAACAGAAAAGCAATAAAATACAAGAATACAAAAGCAATAAAATACAATAAATAAAAGAGATAAAATATGAATAAAATACAAGCGATAAAAAAATAAACACAATAAAAAAATACTAAAGATAAAAATACAAAAGCATAAAAAGTGACTCAAGTGATGATTTTAACTTGTGACTCGTATCATGTTGATATCGTTCTAACTGAATAACAAAGAACAAAAAGTCGATTCTAGTGGTCAAAACTTCATTTCCCAAGATCCTTTGCAACAGTCCGCGGAAGAATTATTATCCCGATTAGCAGACCGAGCGTCGATTTGTTTTTACTTCTTTCTTACTTTTTTCTTTTTTTTCTTACTTACCTTTTTTTACTTACTTCCTGTGCTCTTCATTTTCGACTGTTTTGGCTCTTTCTGCGATGACACTGCGATGTTAGCGCTAAGCTAAGATAACTTACTCCTGGCTTGTAGTCTCTGTTTGTTGTAATATAAATGATTGTACAGTATTTAGTGTAATCTTACTTCTTCCAGTGTTATTTAGTGTGTGTTAAGTGTGGCGGCGTGTGTAATGTTTCTTTATTTCAGTTATTGAGCTAATAAAAGCTTCTACTGTAGCACGTCTGTCTACACACCATTGTTTAACCTTATATAGACGCACACGCGCCGCTGCATAAAGACCACGTGATTCACTTTATGTGTGATCGTTCCTGACTTGAAATACGCAAAAATGGAGGCTTAAATTTACGCGCATATTTGAAATTTGTAAATATAATTACCCCGCAAGTTTTTGACCACTCAAAAAAAAAAACGTTTTGAAAATTCAGAAAACAAAAAGAGGAGGGTGCGGCTTATATTTGCGTCAATACGGTATTCATGCACATTTCCATTCATTCCTATGTGCGTAGGTTCTGGTTCGGATCTCAATGGCGTGAATTATCTGCCTTGCTGTTGCAGAACATCACAACCAGACACATGTCAGAACCGTGTCACATTGCGAGTAAAGAGGTGCGCGCGTCCTCACCTTCCTGTGGCTGGGCGAGCGTGATTGGCTCCTCTCCTCAGAGTTACAGCGGGACACGTCAGGTGACAGCAGGTGTCTTCTCTCTTTAGATCGGCCTCGCTCCGTGTCCACCGGCTCCCGCAGGTTTGACCTGACACCTGCACGCGCACCAACACGCTGAATTATGGTCTCATGGTTTGAGCATCACTGCTATCATAACGAATAAAGGACTTTCTTATCTTATATCATTTTATTCTGTATCCAAATGTATTCTGAGGCTTTTCTGTGTCTTTGACCAAAATGCAAGCGCTGAGATGGCCTCAGTCTGAGTATTTAAACACTCGTTTAAATACTGTGAGATAATTTAGTATCATTTAGGTTCAATTTGCAATGTGTTGTCTTTGCTTTTTAACCCTCTGAGGTGGAGTCGCAATTTTTTCAAGATAAAACACACACACAAAAAGTCAATTTAAAAAAAAAAAGTGTTATCCATCAATTGAAAGTTTAAAGTACATATTTTCTTAGGTTACGCTCTTAATAAAAACAGGACGTTGTGTTTTTTTATAAAAAAAAAAAATAAATAAATAAAAAACAATAACAAATTATAATAAAAAAAAACTAAAACGTTGCCTTCTCTTTGTCAGCTAAAAACGAACTGTAACTTAATAAATACTTTTCACTCTAACATGTAACATGTCTACATAAAGCTTAGAATGTCTGTTTTTAAGTAAATACAGTGTTGTCTGTTTATCTAATCAGTATGAATCTAAAGCTTCGGCTATTTTAACAGAGCAAGTTATAAGCAGTTGTAAAGGAACTGTGTCTGTGTTGCTGCTGAGAGGGGAAAAGTAGGTCAGTGTCACTTAAACACTTTGCGTCTAAGACAATTTGATCCTTCATTAATGGAGTTATGTGTGTGTTCATAAGCTGAGAACATTTAAAAAGATTTAAGTTAGAGCAACAAGCAAACATGGATTTTCCACTGCGATTGTCACTTGGTTAAGTTATACATGTACAATAATGTTATTTATATTTCATTCATTGTTTATTTTATTGTTGTTGTTGTTGTTGTTTTGTTTTTCTCTTGTTTTTTTTTTCTTATATTTATGTTAATACNGCGGAGTCAGACCAAACTCAATAGGACTGTCATTACAATATTTAAACAAGTGTTAATTTTGTGTTGGGTTTACAATCATTTATATTTTACACTTCTAGATTCTATACTTATTCTTATTAATAATAATTGTTAATAATAAATATTTATTATTTGCAATTAATTGGTTGGGCAAGTGCGATTAACCAGTTTAAAAAAATGAATGGTTTTAAATGTTTTAATCAGATATAATTTTTGCAGCTTTACTGACCCCTGAAGCTTCTTTGTCTGGGTCGCTCCAGTCGGTCCAGAGTCACTCTTTCCAGTGAGAACTCGTCCTGCCAGTTTCCATTAACACATTGATCGCCGATGGTGGAAAACGAGCGCTTCATAGAATTCCCCTCCGAAGACCCCTGCCACAAACACGAAAATGACAAAACCCAAGAATATCATCCGTCTATCAGTTTTCTGAACCACTTTATTCACTTTGTCGTTAACACATTCCAGCAACTCGATGGTGGGACACACCCCCTAGACTGAAGGTTAACCAATCACAGAGCAGGACACACATTCACACTCACACCCATGCGCAATTTTTCAAACACGTGCTCTAAAAAGCATCAGGGAATAAACCGGAGACCCAGAAGAAACCCAGGCACACATGAGGAAAACTAATTCCACAACTTAATATGTCTGAAAAATTATTAATACTATTATTTTTTTTTTTAGACAAATTGCTTCACTTGCTCCACTTTTTGCAAGATGTTTTGGATAAAAGCGTCTTTTCTGAGTGTTTTCCACGTGTGTATAATTTCCTCATATTTTTTACATTATATTCTATATTCTATAACATCTTATTTAACTGTATTTTTCCAAGCTGTATATACTTTTTTTTTGACGCTGCTCTTGTTTCTCAGTGCTGCTGTAATAAGGAAATGTCCCCAAGTGTGGGACGAATAAAGGACTTGCTTATCTCTTCTTATCTAAAAAAAAAAAAAATACAAATTAAAAAATATGAATAACAGCAATTTGTCAACAACACAAACATAAGTACTAATATTACACTACACTGATTTTTTTTTTAAATACACTTATCATATCACAACATAAAAATTACAGAATTAAAAAAAAATTAAACAATGTCATTTTTCATCACATTCCTCATATTTGATTCTACTCCAGCACACAAGCCATCAGCGCTAATCTACTGTTCTCTCCCCCGTGGAGCTTAATTATAAAGAGCAGCTAGTCATCAGCGGAGCACGTGATTGGTCATCAGGTACCTGCGGCTCCACAGCCAGACGTGGCATGGACGAGGCTCGGATGGAGATTCCTCGGCCTGGCACTTGGAGCGGTTGTGCCGGTGTGATGGTGGGACACAGCACGCTGCTAAACTCTTGATGCTCCGCCTCCTGCACACAGGGTCACGCCACATTTACCGTATTTCCTGGACTATAAGCCGCTTCTTTTTTCATAGGTTTTGAACCATGCGGCTTATACAAAGGTGCGGCTGTTCTGCAGATTTTTTGATAATCAAGATAAATACGGTAGATACCGTTTATTTTCTCTTTTTTTCTGTCCCGTTTTAATCAGCAAAGTTGCTGCCGTGTTAAAATGCAGGTTAGGAAAGGATCTATTTAGTTACACACATGTACATTTACAATTCAAAATCGTTCATAGAGGTGATGCGGTTTATATACAGGTGCGGCTTATAGTCCAGAATACGGTAATCGTTTTTTGAATCAACAATCAAATAAAAAAATTGTTCAGTTTCAACCTGGAAGTCACACACATTTACAGTTTGAATCGAAAGGCATTTTTTCATTCTCATGCAATTTCCCCCTTTAGGGATGAATAAAGTTTTTAGAACTTGAATTGAATTTGAAGAAGTAGGACATGTGAAGACCTACATGTTACATACTATCCCCTTAGAGACATTTAATGCAGAAACGATACAATATAATCATTACATTAAAACAAGCAGATCCGTGCCAATAAATCTGAGACTAAGGAAGCCGGATTGTGTTTTGATGTCCTCTACCGTGCTGTGCTGGAGATACTGGTGCTGGTATTGCTCCTCATCCTCCATGTCGTCTCTGACCAGGGGCTGCACGAACAGATCTTGGGGCGAGATGGGGCTGAGCGCTACAAAGCCTCCTCTAGTGCTGGAAAACCATCACAGATCCACGAGACATGAAGATGAGAAGATCTAGCTGGAGAAATGCTGGACAGGAGGACGTACAGGGCCGATCCCGGGCTGTGGGAGATGAAGGGAAGAGCCTTGGCACTGCACAGGATGTCCTGTGGAAGTGAAGACGCATCCATGCGCTGGAACATCGGCGCGTGTTTCTGCAACGAGAAGTGAGTCCGTTTGTTCACATGGCCACTAACAAGCTGTAACCTTCTAGTGAAGTTACACACACATAGTGAAGTGACACTAGAGGAACCAGGTTTACATTTGGAAAAGAATAGAATAGAATAGAATAGAACAGAATAAAATAGAATACAATAGAATAGAATAGAATACAATAGAATAGAATAAAATAGAATAGAATAGAATAGACCAGAATAGAAAAGAATAGAATAGAAAAGAATAAAATAGAATAGAATAGACCAGAATAGAAAAGAATAGAATAGAAAACAATAAAATAGAATAGAATAGAATAGAATAGAATAAAATAGAATAGAATAGAAAAGAGTATCTTTATTGTCATTGCATCACTTGGTTACAATGAACTTGGGAATACTACTCCGTTTGGTGCAATACAGTAAAAAGAAAAAAAGCACACAGAAATGTACAGAAATGTAAGAAAATGTACATAGGATAGGCTAGAACATAAATAGTACCTCTAGAAGAAAAATATAAATATAAAATGAGAGTAAAAAATAAATAAGCATCTTCGTAAACTTTTCCAATAAACCGGCTTCTCGGAGGTTGATGAACAACTTCTGTAATTACATAGAAAATGAACCTGTAAAAATGTGTAACTAAATGATAGTCTTAGACTCTTTGCTGACAAATAAGTAATTCGAAAGAATGTTCTACACATCAACTATAAATATCAAGCAACGGTTACAAATATGTCAACTATTTCTTGTTTATATGTAGATTACACTGACTAACACAAACTGGAGAAGTTTTAAAGTGAAAAAATACTTTTTTTTTTTTTTTCAACTTTTAACACAAGTCAATTTGACCTGAACAGTATCTTTGTATCATAAACATGCAGCGCGGTGATACAAATACGTCAACTGAATCGATATATTTATATGATGATTACACCAAATAAGCCAAGCAGGAGAAGTTTCAGAGTGAAAAAATGCAGTACTTAAAAAAAACTTTGTGAACGGGTCGATTTGACACGAACATACATAATAGGAGGGTTAAGAAATGTCCCCTTAGTGGGATAAATTAAGTCGTTCATTCATAATCACACTAAGCTGGTGATCTACATGTGAAAAAAAAACCACGTGAAAAAAAAACGAAAAAAATAACTAAATGAGTACAAAAAATGAAATCAAGTAAAATGATTTGCCAATGCAGTGTGAAAACACAAAATTCTGCTTTTCAGTTGTGGTTCTCATTGGCTTTATATCATCAAAAATATCATCAGAATATCATCAAAGTTGGCATTTATTTTCTAATCGAGAAAGTTCAAGTTCTGTTTTCCTAAAAATAAGAAAAATTAAGAAAAACTAAACTAAAATAAGCAAAGTCATCTCTCACTCTACAGTACATCCTAACATAATTTATCTTGTCAGAAAAAAAAAACAAGATTTATTGTCTAATTTCAAGATTTTTTTTATCTTGTCAAGAATGTATTTTTCGCAGTGTGGTACTCTACTAAAACGTCTTCTGCGGCATTTACTACATAAGACTGTGTACCTGCTCCTCCAGCTGTTGACGCAGCTTCTTAGCTTTGTTCTGCTTGTAGTAGTCCATGATCATCATGGCTGCATAGATCTTCCCTATGGTCATGTCACTGGCTAACACAAGAAAAAAGAAAAAAAGCCTTTTTGGGCCAAACCACCGATGGTGTGGACAGACCAAGTGTGCAAACATTTTAAGAACTTCAATTAAAAAGGCAGTTTGACCTTTGTGGATGGGAACAAGAACGTCAATGGCTTTCTGTGACAAGTGTGGCCATATGACGCTGATTTCCTTCTGAAGCTCAATGTCCATCTGACCTCTGTCCTCGCCGCCTGACACAGAAACACCGTTCAACGGCAAACATACAAAGTTAATGTACTTGGTTACTTTACTTAAGTATGTTTTTGGCTACTTTGTACTTGCACTGAGTATCAAAAATAGAAGCAACTTTTACTCTCTACTCCACTGCTTTTGTGATTGAGTAGCAGTACTTTTCACTCCACTACATTTGAACAAACACTTATCGTTAGGGAGAGGAAGAATGTGTTTTACAAATGTTATTATATAATATATAACTTTATATAATACATATAATATATAGTTTACTAATCAGAATTTTATTTTATATCTACTTGCAAATGTAAGTGATTGAGACTGACTTTTTGTTCTTTTTATCTACGTTGTTCAATCTTTTGTCAAACATTGAGGTTAAATTCTGTTTCTGTCTTGGAAAACAATAGTTTGTGTTCACATTTCTTTATTTGTTGGGCCTATACTGAGCACGAAAAAAAAAATACTTCCTAATACTTAAGTTCTTTTAAAATTAGATACTTTGCTACTTGGACTCAAGTCTTTTTGAAATTGGTGATTTGTTACTTGCAATGGAGTAATTATTACAGTAAGTATCCGTACTTTTACTCAAGTATGGCTGTCCGGTACCAACCTCGAGCTATTTTGACGTCCAGCGCGGTGCGTATCAGGGCCATGAGGGTGGAGGTGAAGTGGACCGACATGTCTTCATCCACTGGCATGTTCATTAGAACCAACCTCTGACGGGTCATTAAACGAGATATTAAAGCCAAGTACAAACCAACGTGAGTTCAAAAAACGTGAACATGTTAATCATTACTATATAGTGATCAGCAGGTATGGCCCGTGTGGGAAAGAGACAGAATGGAGATGCGTCAAAACGATGAACATGCTCGTTTTAACGTGAGAATTGAGGGAGATGACATCGGGGTTTTGAAACTTTGCTAATAAAACCAAACACTTGAGCTTGACTTGATTACAGATGTTCAGCAAGGAACACAACTATTGTGGATAAAGTGTAATAGATCTCGGGCTGCCATTTTTACACAGTCCATTCGTATACGTCTACAATCCTAAATATATATAAAGGAATATACAGATAAAGTGAGTGAGTGAAAAATGCAGGATCTTATCTTAAAACTGCACTTCTCATTCCTCCACAAATGTGCGGCGGATTATCTGATAAATAACAACTGCAGGAAATGATTAGAATTTTTTTTTAGATGTAATATACATGTAATAGCAATGTAATAAACGGAGCTCTAGAGTAGACGAACAATTACGCATAAACCAAATGTGTGCAATAATCAAGGAAAAATACTATTACCGGTATTCTCTAAAAACTGTCTTTTACTCTGAAATTGTCTTAATTAAATGTTTAAATAATTAGTACCAAAAAAAATAACATTAGCTTCACATTTGATAATGTTACACAAGTCTTTACAGTGCGGGGGGTGGGATTACAAAAATGAACAAAACATTACATTAAATTCATAAAATATAATAACAGGGAAGTGCACCTGGATTTGAGCTTTGATTATTTTCTTTAGATTGGATTCAACTTTATTGTCATCAATGATGCGGTTTCAAAAACTTTAAATATATGTAAAAATACCTTTACATTTTTTTCACATGTAAAAAATATATAAATATGTACATGAGCGGAGTTTGCTTTCATTCTAAGACTGTAGACTACCTTATACGCCAATTTGGAGGGGCATTTCTTGCCCAGGCCGAGCGGTGGAGACATGCAGGTCAGCATCTCGTACATGTCAGTGTAATGAATGCGGCCACTGGGAGGGCAAAGGTCACCGGGGGCAATGTGATGAAGAGGAGGAAGACCAACATGGAGTCAAACAGAAACAAAAGAAAGGAAAAGACAAGAAAAGGAAAAGAATTAACTAGGTGTAGCACAGAAGAAAGGCTGGTTTGACACACAGGCCTGGTGGTCTTTCTATGCGGCGCTGGCATAGAAGAGGCTACGGAGAGAAAATATTAAAACAGTCAAAGATCTGACGAGTCAAGCACGTGGATCCGAGGGTTTCACGCTAAAGCAAAGACGTCTAAAAAACTGGCAGGGATGAAATCAGATGATGCTTCTTTTTTGTACTAGTAGTATTAGTATCTCCTTAACGCTTTTTGGTCTTCAGGTTAAGAACAAGTTCACGTTTATTTATATAGTGCTTTTCTTAGTTCCAGACCAACGCAAAGTCCTTATGCGAGTTTAGGGGGAAAAAATAGTCTTTAAAAAAAGAAAAATGGCCATTCTTTATGTGTATTCAAGAAGTAGGGGGCGGGGGTCTGTTAAAAGGTAAAAATTTAACAATAGATGAAGCTTGTCCTACTAAAACTACCAATGTTGGTCAATAAAAACCCCAAATCCAGCTCAGGCACAGAGAGACTATTATTATTGATAACAGAAATTGATAAAAAGGGTGTAGAAAAGTCTCTCTGTGCTCTGAGATCTTGTCTCTGCAGTCTTTGAGCTAATGGAAGATCTAGAGGAGAACAGAGGAAGAGGTTCAGAGAAGCTGGAAATGGTTAAAAGAAAAAAAAAGGTGGAAGGAGATAGAGGAAGTAGATTTTTTTTTTGACACGGATAATTTCAAACCTTGCAAGCCACCCTGTAGGGGCAATTCTTTCCGAAGCCGAGAGGGGGCGATATTGAGCGTACAACTTTGTACATCTCCTTATAGTGCAGTTTTCCACTAAAGAAATAAAACACTAGCCATTAGATCTCGACCTTCTGGACGGCAGACATGTGAAATGCTGTGTTACACATTATAAAGGCATTATATCTGTTTCTTTTTCCATTTGTGAATTTCTGTGGCCCTGGAATTCATATGTAGGAGTTTTTTTTTTTTAAATAAGTCATCAATTAAGCATTTAACTAATTAATTAAAGGACACAAAAATGAATGTCATTAAAGTTGCACGCAAAACGGCAAAACAAAGTTATCTGCCAAATATGTTAGTGCATCATGGAAATGCATATTTAAAAAAATTATAAAATTACTTTTATATTCTATTATTAAATCCCAGGTAACTTTACTTGTGATGTCCCAGTCACGTTTTTTTTAACTTCAGTCCTGATCTGAGTCACTTAATATAATTAACAAAATTAAAAAATAAATTACAAATTTTCTTTCAATTTTATTATTTAATAAAACAAAAAAAATGAATTGAGCCAAATTATTCATTTCAGCTTAAAACGATAGTTCAAATGTAATAAATCACACAAGTATGTGTGATTCCAACATTTCAACAACAGGTCGTTTGTCCCATCATCGATCAGACTGTTCAACAAACAACTGAACTGATTTGCACTTTTAATATATTTTTAGAACAGCAATTATTGACTGTAATATTTTATTTTATTTTATTTGTTTGTTACTAGTGTTATTTATTGAGTATGTTTAGGCATTTGAGTGTTTGCTCAAACAAAAAGGTTTTATCTTATCTTTAATCTTACCTATCTATCTATCTATCTATCTATCTATCTATCTATCTATCTATCTATCTATCTATCTATCTATCTATCTATCTATCTATCTATCTATCTATCTATCTATCTATCATTTCATGAACATTTGAGTTGTTCAGGTCCGTTATTTGCAGGTAAAGTGTGCAGTGTTTGTGCTGCTGATCTCAGACTACAGGTCGTCTCTCACCATGCCGCCCGGTCATACTCTCCCCAAATCCGCACAAACTCATCCAGGTGATGAGGACCCAGAATCGACGAATCGCGAGTCAGGTACTCAAAATTATCCATGATCACGGCGACAAACAAGTTCAGCATCTGGAGAGAAACCGGCGTTTAAAACCACCTCGGAAACCGTCGGACACTGTAGCATCTCTCACCAAAAAGGAGCTGAAGAAGATGAAAGAGACAAAGTAGAAGTAAGCAAAGTCCGTGCCGCACTCTTTTCTCGTGTGGATGCTCGTGTGGTTGAGAGACATGTCGACTTCACACTCTTTCTCTCCTAGACACGACAGCATGATTTCCTGCCACGACTCTCCTGTGGCGCTCCTGGACGCACACACACAACACAGATACAGAAAATACCATATTTATGCAATAAAACACTTCTGTTTTGTTTTTTTTTGAAAAACTTACCAATTTTAAATATGAGCCCAGATTTTTCGTATTTCAAGTCAGAAACAATCACAAATAAAGAGAAATACAGTTGAGCTAATAAAAGCTTCTACTGTAGCACGTCTGTCTACGCACCATTGTTTAACATTATATAGACGCACACGCGCCGCTGCATAAAGACCACGTGATTAAATTTGTAATTGTTCCTGACTTGAAATACGGAAAAATGGGGGCTTATATTTACGCGCATATTTGAAATCGGAGATTATAAGCACCCGCCAAGTTTTGACCGTCGAAAATCTGAAAATAATGTTATGTATATGCAAAAAGTATATACTGTACGTATAATCACAACCCCACACAAAATAATGTTTGTAAACATGCATTTGCTTGCATTATGGTTTGTTTTTTTTTATGCGTCCGTATGTAAAAAAAAAACTTATAAATCTTACCTGAACAAGAGCATGAGCGCACCAAAGAATGTCCTAAAGTTGTTGTGCTCGTTTATTTGAGATTTTTCATTTAGCCGAATATTTCCAAAAACCTTAAATAAAAAAGAAAGCAATTCAGATGTGTGTGTGTGTGTGTGTGTGTGTGTGTGTGTGTGTGTGTGTGAGAGAGAGAGATTAACTGTACATTACCTGCATGCCAATGATGGCATAGATGAAAAACAACATAGCGATGAGCAAACAGACATATGGAAGAGCCTGCAAGACATTTATTCCAATATTTATTTATTCCAGTACACATTTTTTTCTAATTAGATTTCAAAAACAAAATGCACATGTCTGCTTACGTACAATCACATGCTGATGTTTTGAGTTATAGATGTTTAACTGGATTACAAATGTGTTTTTTTGCATTTATCTATATAAAAAATGTACAAAAAATGTATTAAAAAAAAAACACTGGCACTGACCTTGAAAGACTGAACAAACGTCCAGAGCAGAATACGGATGGTGTATCCCTGACGCAGAAGCTTGATGAGCCGAGCCGCACGGAACAACTTCAGGAAGCTCATGTTGAAAGCTTGCTATTACAAAAGAAAAAAAAAAGAAAAAAAAAATGAAAGAAAAAAAACCAAAGCTAGACTGATACAATGACTGTACTGTAAATGCACAAAAAATGTAGCCTACAATTGTAACAAAAATGATTCATGACATTCATAAAAACTCTACGTTCTATTTATTATAAGACACTTTAGTAATTGTGTAACTGACTATTATACTCAAAGACACGATGAATATTCGTTATTTACTGTCTTACTTTGGAAGATTTGTCGACCACGATTTCAGTGATGCTTCCTAGAACGGTGATGAAGTCGAATATATTCCAAGTGTCTCGGAAATAATTCTGAAAGCAATGAAAAAATGAGGCAGGTGCACTTCCGACGGATGTATATTCTGTTTACTGACGCTGTTCACACGGACTTACCACAAAACCAAAAGCCAAGATCTTCAGGACACACTCCACTGAGAAAATCACTGTAAACGCAGTGTTTAGATGTTTCAGCACGTTATCGTATTCTCCAAACTGAGGCTCGTGATGCTAAACACACACACACACACACACACACAATTTATTAAATTATACATTTTTTACATAGTGGCAAGTCATGGGAACCATCGGGTGCTACGTAATTTCATAAACTTTTATTATTACTCTGTTTCATTCAATCAGCAGAGTTGAAATTGATCACATGACCTGTCAGCTAGAAGCTAACGAGCAATAACATCATATCAATAATTCATAAAGCTGTGAGTCATTGGCTGCAGATACGGCGACGAATCAGATTATTCAGACAAACATTGAAATGTGTCGAGAAAAACACACAAAGCGAAAAGAAAACATTCCTAGCGATGCGGATCGGCGCTAGAGCAATACCTTCATCATGAGGACGACAGTGTTGAGGGCGATCATGGTCAGGATGGTGTACTCGAACCAGGGCGACACCACAAAGTGCCAGAGTCGGTACTGTAAGGTCCGTCTGTTCTGAGGCATGTAGCGGGTCAGAGGTTTGGCACTGATGGCAAAGTCGATACAGGCTCTCTACAATAAAGAACAGTATAAAACGGGATTTTTTTGTGATTGTTGCGGCCTAAAATGCCAAACGTTGCGGCATATTTTTCAAAAAGGCGCGGGAAAAGTTGCGATTTTTTTTAAAATATGTGTTTTTTGCAAGCTTACACACATTCAAAAAGTCTGGCAAAGTTTGGCATATTTTTCAAAAAGGCGCGGGAAAAGTTGCAATAATTAAAAAAAATGTGTTTTTTGCAAGCTTACACACATTAAAAAATTCTGGCAAAATTTGTTTTAATTGCTCATCAGAATAAAGTGCAAAGGCTATTTTTCCAACTCGGGCAACTCATGGGCGAAAAATATAATCCTGTTTATTTTCAATTCAACATTGCCCAGTGTAAACCAGTATGAACACAAAATATGAAATGCCGTGAATCAGTTGCATTAAAATAAAGTGCAAATGCTATTTTCAGCCTTGACAATTAAAGTGCATAATAGAAGAATGTTCCGCTACTCGTCAGCTTTTCCAAACTTTTCAACATTAAAACCTGTGGCAAAAACAAAAACCCACTGTTTTAAATGTAAGGGTTACCTCATTTTTCTCCAGACTGCACTCTTCCATCATTTTATCCCCTTGCTCCTGGAATGTGATGATGATCAGGGCAACAAAAATGTTCACAAAGAAAAAGGGGAACACCACAAAATAAATGACGTAAAATATAGACATCTCCATCCTGTTGCCCTGACTGGGCCCGCGGTCCTCCTCAGTCACGTCCACAGAGTGCTGAAGGACCCTGGAAAGTAAAGCAAATACGTCATTATAACAGGTCAAATATCCTAGTTTTTTCACAAGGAAAAAGAAACGAATTTTTTACAAATCAAACACAAAAAGGCTAACAAACTTAAGCACGATGCTAACGTGCTAATGTTAGCATGACGACGCTAGCATGCTAATGTTAGCATGACCACGCTAAACTGCTAATTCCGTGTTAACACACTGTTAGATCTTTAGCTTTGGGTTCATTGTTGTTTCCATCGGTCTCTTTAAATACGGAATCGTCCTGAATTTCAGATTGTAATTGTGCCTCCTGTTTTGAATCAATACGAGACAGTTTAACTGTTTATCTGTCCCGTATTTTCATCGTTTCATGTAAATCATCCCTCGCACATTTAATGAAGATGCTCCTTTTCAACTTTTGATTGGGTAATACTTAACGTTATCGTTAGTTTGATGGGTCTTTTATGGGATCAAGTTAGTGCCAAAAAGATTTGTGCGGACACGGTGACAAATTATTTAATTGTTTATTTAATTAATTAATTAATTCATTAATTGTTAAATAATGGTAAAAATGGCTAGATAGTCATTACTAGTAGAATACCAAGTTTCTACTAGTTACTGTAATTAAAATGTATGTATTTAATATTAGTTGAGTAAAACCATGTCAACAACTGAAATCACAGTAAAATCAATGGCTAAAATTAAACTATTTTATTTAACTATCTAACTATCTTAATCAAACTTATTCTGTCTGGTTTTCACACACTGTCACAAATTGTAATATGTACAAATACTGTAAATAGTCAGAATAAAAAGTGGATTACAATCCAATGTAAGACACACAATAATTAATTTATTACATGAAAATAAAATAAACTAGTAAATTGCAACTTTCTAATATTTTTTGTTATATTAGAAATAGGCTACATAAAAACTTTACTAGCTAAGGACTGTAGCTAATCCCGGTGCCGTTTGGATAGTTTTTACTGAAAAAAATATTACAAATATTAAAAAAAAAAAATAGCACAAATATTTTAGCCACCCAACAAAATACAAGTTGAGTTTATTATCACGTTTCAGTGTTCCTACCTTCCTGAAACTTACGTATTTTACACAATGTTGTTGTCACGCCCACCCAAATCGCCCCGCCCCCTGCAGAACGTGTCCCTTATTCTTGGGTATTAAAAGTGGTAGCCCTAGTTTATTGGCCTCAAAAGAAATGTGCATTTTATCAAAATGACCGAGTAAAACAGTTTGATGAGAATTTTGTTAAAGTGTCCGTACTGTGGCCAGCCTTCTCCAGTGGACACGGTGAAGAGAGTCAACAGAGCCCAGATGACATTATCATAGTGGAAATCACGTCTCTTCCACTCTCGTTTTTCCTTCTTCTTGTCTTTGTCGTAGTCGATGTAGAAACCCCTACAAAACATAATTTCTTCTGTCACTTTCTGATGCTTTGCTCCTTGACCTTCTCTTGATTATTTTGTCGCTCTCTACATTAAAAACCGATGTTTCAGCACTCAGAATATAAAGGTTGGTTTATCAGAAACGTACTTGCACTCGTCCTCCGTGTCTTTGGAGCTGTCGGTGCAGTAGTAAAACTTCCCTTTGAAAAGTTGCACGGCAATGACGGCAAAAATGAACATGAAGAGCTTGTAGACGATGAGAATGTTGAAGACGTTCTTCAGCGACGTAACCACACAGTCAAACACAGCCTGCCAATCACAAAACAGCTTTGGAATGTAAGTAAGTAAGTAAGGAATGATCTGGATGCCTAGGTTATAAATCATTAATTACACCCTAGAATTCCAAAACTGGGGAAATACATACTCCATGTCAACTATACCTTGAGTTTGGGAAGTCTTTTAATGGTTTTGAGGGGTCTCAGCACTCGGAGCACACGGAGCGACTTGATGGTTTTAATATCTCGGCCCGTGTTACTCCTGCGCAGAAGAGCAAGTGTCACACGGCAGAGTAACAACAACAGGGCCGGTATTAATGTAGGAAATCAATAGCAAGAGTATTTTTACCCCATCACATTCCTGCCAGACGCCGTGAACCAACAGAGAAACAAACAGACGCAGAGCTTCTCAATGAACACAGATAGACATCACACTCACAACAGACTGTAAGACCGAGCGTCCTGTAACTCAGCATCAGCGTGAGAAAGCATCGGCGCACGAGCAAAGCAGAAGGTCCTATTCTCTACCGACTCTCTTGTCCCAGCACGTCAACTCACGTGAGAGCAAAAGCCACCAGAGCTCCAACCACCACCACGAAATCCAGAATGTTCCACAGGTCACGGAAGTACGAGCCATCGTGCAAGATTAAACCCTGATCGATCATCTGACAGAAAGGAAAAAATAGGGGCATGTGTGTTTTACTCCAAACCTTAAACAGAACGTAGAATATTGAGGAATATCCACGTTTATAAACCTATAACCTATAAACTGAGCTATAAACATCTACACAAGTCCACACCAAAAATGGCCAAACTTACCTTAATTATCATTTCAAATGTAAAGACGCCAGTAAACACATAATCAAAGTAGCGCAAGGCCTAAAAGGAAAGCAAAAACAGTGTCAGAAAACAAATGACGAAAGCTTGGATAATAAACTCATTATTTATTTATTTAATATTCTTTGACAAATTAGATCTAATTACTAATTGAAAAGTCACTGCTTTGAATCACTTGGATTTATATGCTATTATGCAATGTTCATTTCGAATTAACATTAAAAGGCACATAAATGAGCAAACTTTATTTTTATTCACTTCTTTATTTTTATTCAGTTTTTCAAACTGTCTGACAATTGTAGCTGAAAGTTTTTGGAATTAGATTACTGGCGAAATAAATTATAAATTATATTATATTTTAAACATATTATATTATATATTATATTTCTATACATTATAAATTAGTTGTATAAATAACCTAACCCTAATGTAAATTTCTAAGAAACAAACAAATTTTTTTGTTGTTTTGGTAAAACTCAATTCTTGTTTGTTTTAGTTTTTTTTTTTGCTTGCAATATTCACATTTCCGTTTGAAACTTTTTTTTTGCTTCAGACTTTTTTTGTTCGTTTTTTTTGTTTTGTTTGGATTTCTGGCACAAGCTTCTAGTGGGGTCAGTCCCTTACTCTGATTGGCTGGTGAGAATGTGATTGACAGCTGCATTTACAGTGAGAATGTGATTAATTGGGAGAGGGGGAGGAGTTTAGCGAACGCTTAAACACATTCAAAACCGGAACACCATCATCGGAGTATTTATCCGTTTGTAGTGATGAGTTCGCAGCCGGCTCTCGTTATTTAGTAGGCATGATATTTAGAGTAAGGGAATCTTGGGCCGGAAATCCAAAGGAAAAAAAAACGAACAAACAAAAAATCTAAAGCGAAAAAAAAAAACCGTTTCAAATGAAAACGTAAATGTGACGAATTTTTGTTCGTTTCTTAAAAATGTACGTTTGATTTTGTTGGCACTCGTCTGATTCCATAAAAGATGGAGTCGCTTGGAAAACGCAAGCAACACGGTGTGAAGATTCTTACTTTGTTCCGCTCAGAATTCGTGTTGACAGGGTCTTCGGCAGCTAAAGCGATGCTGCTGGCGGCGATCACAAGGAGAATTGACATCTCGAAATAACGAAGATTGACAATGTAGTGGCAGGCCCTGCGGACCCTGCGTAAGGAAGAACGAGAGTGTGAGAGGGGGAATAAAACTCAGAAGCAAGACGAGTGTGAATCAGCAGCGGCCTTACGGATTGGAGGGCTTGAAGACGAACATGCTGACAGGAGGCGGAGCTTTAGGGGTGTTTGGGGTCTCTTTTGTTTTTTCTGGCATTGAGGCCTCCACGTCTTTGTTATTTCCTGTCAAATGCAAGATTGCTGTTAAAAATGTGTAACAATTGGGTTGGTATGCGTTCTATCAATTTTTTTAAATCAGTGATGCTCAACCTTTGGCCCCTTTATTTCTCTAATTATTTCTACTTATTTTCTATACAGTACAGTTTTTTATTAATTTGATGTAATTTTGGTGGAAGCGGATGTGATAATGGAATAACTTTCAATCAGAGACTTTACGCTTTTATCCAAAGCGACTTACATTTTATTACAATTTTTACAACTTAACAAATTCCTGCTTTCCCTGGGAATCAAACCCATGATCCGGTGTTTGAAAAACCAGAGCTTTTAACATTCAGATCTCCTCCAGATGTCACCGAAGGACACATTTAGAGAAAAATCTCCACAGTTTAATGCTGAACTGTTACCGATGAACCTTCCAGATTTGTGAAAGGAAGATTCATATGATTTCTTTGTGATGAAGAGCACAAATCAGGGTCACGTTCTCACATCATAGACCTTCATCTTCACTCGAAGATGCTGAGAATCAATCAGATAAATCTCAACCTAAACGTTTACAAACGGCTTCAGAAATACGACTTTGACGTCACACTAATGTAATAATCATCGGATAGCGAGTCGCCAAACACTGATTTCAAATACATTTCAAATATTGCTTTTCTCACATTTCGGCAACTGCTCTAATGTTAAATATCCATTATTAATATTTTGTGAAATTTCACATTAGAAGTCAAGTTGACTTTTGAGTCACTTTAAACTGGGCACTTTAAACCTTTCTGGAGTCACTTTTTTTTGTATATCACTCAATCTGTGCACTTTTACTCTTTCTGCGTTATTCGATTGTATTTTTATCTGGGGAATTGTGCATTTTTATTCTTATTTCATATTTTATCTTTATATCTGTTGTTTTATCGCATTTCTATTCTTTATCTTTTTACTGTGTTTCCCTTTGCAGTTCGCACATTTTGTTGCATCTCCCCCATTTTCAAAATTCAAAATTAAAATTTAATTTGAATAAAACTTATTAGAATTAAATCGTATTCAAATTGTAATTAGAAGTTGGCTCCACATGATGAAAGGCTGGTCTCCACAGCTTCAAGCTTTCCATTTTAATCAGCACGTCTGCGAGGTGAAACTTGGTGTCCAAACCCGTAATGGAAGTCAGTTCCATTGAAGGCTGAGCGTCGGCGTCTCGGATGGTGACGCAGGTGGTGAGCGAGGACTGCTGGTGATTATTTTCTCTCTGGCTGGCGTGAGACGAGGCCCGTGGGGAATGCTGGGACGTGCTGTCAGAGAGCGGCAGCGGCGCTGGTTCTGAGTCTTCGGGGTGGACTCCGCTGGGTGATTTGAGAGCTGGTTTGGACTCTGATGATTCAGACTTTTCCGGCGTCTTCTGCCTGTTGAGGGAAGTTGTTAACTTGGCGACGTCGTGTGGAGGAAACAAACTGTACTTGAGGTGAATGTTGTAGAGCGTTTGTTGCAATAAAGAACAAAAAGGAGGGAAATGTGGTATGAGCAACAAAGAATGAAATGTTGAAAATAGCATTATATTTACGCAAATATAAGCACCACAAAATAAAAATTCCAACAAAAAAAAGTACTTTAAAATGTTTTTTGTATTAACGGTTCTGGTTCAAATGCGTTAATATTCACTTAAAAATCTCCACAGTTTAATGCTGAACTGTTACCGATGAACCTTCCAGATTTGTGAAAGGAAGATTCATACGATTTCTTCGTAATGAAAAGCACAAATCAGGGTCACATTCTCACATCATAGACCTTCATCTTCACTCTGTGCTGAGAATCAATCAGATAAATCTCAACCCAAACGTTCATAAACGGCTTTTTCTTTATTTAACAAACCTAACTTCTGACTCGGATCATTTTTATATGGTTTTACTTGAATAATAGATAACAAAAAGTCGTTTCTAGTGGTCAGGACTTCATTTCCCAAGACCTTTGCTCTCCAGTAATGCTCAGAGCAATAGTTTCAAGCTCAGGCCTGTTATAAGCTCTCTGTTTATCTGACGCCGTGTGAAGAGGAAGGATTATTATCCCCTGTGCAGCCACCCAGCGTTTTGATTGTGTCTGTTCCTTGGATTTTTTTACAACTTGCTCGTGTTCTTCATTTTCGACTCTTTCTGCGACGACACGTTGGACTCGTTTATAGCCGGTTGTGCTAAGCTAAGCTAACCCGGTCGTGGTTTGTAGTCTCTGTTTGTTGTAATATAAATGATTGTACAGTATTTAGTGTAATCTTACTTCTTCCAGTGTTATTTAGTCTCTGTTAAGTGTGGCGGCGTGTCTAATGTTTCTTTATGTTTCTTTATTTTGTGCCCTTTGAGACTGTTAAAACTGTGAAAAGCGCCTTACAAATGCTCAGAACTTGAATTTTATTTCAGTTATTGAGCTAATAAAAGCTTCTACTGTAGCACGTCTGTCTACGCACCATTGTTTAACATTATATAGACGCACACGCACCGCTGCATAAAGACCACGTGATTCCCTTTATTTGTGATCGTTTCTGACTTAATTGGGGCTAATATTTGTGCACGTATTTGAAATCGGCGATTATAAGCACCCCCAAAGTTTTTGAGCATCAGAAATTCGAAAAAAAAGAGGGGCTTATACTCGCGTAAATACGGTAGATGTTGCATGATACTATATAAAAGAAAAAAATGATACAATCTGTTAAATCTATAATGTTCTTAAAGCATCATGTGTTACCTTCAGTAATGAAAAATCATTCGCTACACATTGTTCCACTCGCTGTGCAACAAACGCCAAATCAACTACGACGACGTGATCTTTCTCAAACAGGGAGAAGAAGAAGAATATAATCACCACTGTGCAGTTCCTCTGCTGTCGTCCTTCCTCCACTCCTCATCCTCCTCGCTTCTCCCACTCTGTTGAGTCTCCGGTCCGTCGGCGTCTGTGATTGGCTGGCCGGACTCAGTTTCCGGGCTCTGATTGGCCGGCCTGTGTCTGCGAAGGGCGCGTTGGCGTCTGTTTCCGTTGAGTCGCGGGCCGTGGTTCCCGAGCTCCGTCTTTGCCTCGTCAGGCTCAGCTGTGGGTGCGTTCAGAACCACGTCAGGGGTCAGGTCAGGGGTCACTGGAGGGTCTGTGGTTTGGGGCGTGGTCTTCTGGGCAGCTCTGCGTTTGCTGCTGGATGGAGACGCTCCTGGTCTGCGCTGGTGGTCGTGCTCCTCGCTGGGGCTGCTGTGGAGGATCTCACGGCTGGACATCTGCCTGTGTCGCCGCAGCTGGCTGGTCCTCTGCTCCCAGACCGACATGGTCAACCTTCTTCTTCTCTCTCTCCTGGACAGGAAAGAGTTAGAGGCGTTGAGCGGACGGGCGTCGGCCGGACCCTCGGGGTCCTCAAAGGAGTAGGCGGCACGGCTGCGGTGGATGGCACGCTTCCTGTACAGGTACGGCCTCCGTCTCCTCCTGAGGAAGAGAAGAAGAGAAAGACAGAAGAACAACGTCACACGATGTCATGACAGTTCACGATAATCGAGTGGGGATTTTCACTCAGTGTGACAAAAATGGTTCTACTTTTTTTTTCAAACGACCAGTTTTGTCATTATTTGTTATATTTTTTGTTATAATGTCTCATATAAGATTTTTTAAACTTATATAAGACATAAGTCTCATTAAACTGCACATACGTAGTTATAATGTCTTATATGACTTGAACGGGTTTCATTGTGCAACATACAATGACAATACAAGTCTCAAATATAATATTATATTATATAATATTATAACATAATATTTATAACTGATTTAAATACTAAAAAAGTGTATTCATTTATAACAATTATAATAATTTATAACAAAGATAACAATTTGTGTAAAAAGGAACAATAAGAGATAAATAAGTTAAAATAACATGAAATATTGAGGAACATCTCCATGAAAAATGGAATTAAAAAAAAAAAAGTAATTGTGCGAAAAAAGAAATACACAATTCAAATAAAAACTTGAATCGTGAAACATTCTGAAATAAACTTGGATTTTTAGCAAATAAGTGAGTGCGCAACTGAAGAGAACGAGTTTCATTGATAAATTCATTCATATTCAGGGCAGCTGCATATGGAAAAAAAACCACACAAATTCCCATGCAAATATATATTAAAAAATATGCTTTTTTTTATTTTACATTTTTGTAAAACTGAAAAAAAAAATTGATTGGACCAGCAGTGATGAAATTCAAATTTCGATTAAAAACAAACAAACAATGAAACTAAATAAAGAGCAGATTAAGAATGAATTCACAAAGAGTGCAGAAATAATTCAGACGGCATTCGATTATGTGAAATCAGGTAAGTCGATAAGAATGGGAAACAGAAAGATTCACCCAGAGAGGAAAATTAGGTGGAACAGGAATAAACAGACTCTTACTTACTGGCACTTGAACCCTTGTTTGGTCCGTGTGATCAACGAGACCCCAGTGAAAACAAGACATTAGTGTTTTCCAGAACAAAGACAACACAAGCCAAGCATCGCAGCCCAAAAATAATCACAAACACAAGTTCTTTCACAGCAATTTGTCAAATCCAGTAGGCAAAAATGCGTTTTTAATCATGTTTTTAGTGTTTTTGGGCTGTGTAGCAGGGCAGCAAAGCGTAACGTGACGACACAATGGCGGATATATTAGATCAGAAGCATCAGGATCGACACGGTCTTTCAGAATGGAGAGAGTGGGGGACATGGCACAGATATAAGACATGTAAAGATGTGCAGAAGCAAACAGGATACGCCACAACACCCCGGGTCTTTCCCTCATACATGTGCATTTCCCAGGTCTGATCCGTGTGTGTCATGCTAACTCAGCACATGCTTTCACTTCCTGTTTGTTCAGGCAATTCCGGACATGCAGAAACAGTGTCGGTCGACATGAGCTTGTCCGTGAACAAGGAACCATGCGAGATCGAAAGAGTTCCGAGACGCAACATGTCTTTACCTGATCTTTCCTTTAAACGCCTTTACTAACGCGTCGGCTTATGAAACTTACAGGGGTTTTTTTTCTTTGTCTGTAAAAGCATTTTATAAAAGCATATTTCTGTAAAAGCAAATACAAAATTAATCATTTTTACCTCATGAAAATACTAAATTGAAAATTGAAAGTCCTGACTTGAATTACTACAGTAACAAAAAAAATCAATTTGCAATGAATCCAATGAATCATCTGAATTGCTATAAAACAATTAATAACTATTTTACGCATTTCTCTCTTCATTTTCACGAGGGGGGGGGGGCGTACAGTGGAGAGGGCCGTAAATGGCCCGTGGGCCGGCAGTTTGAGACCCATATTGAAAAACAAATTTACACTAGTTTTTGGCTACATGAAAACATTATTATTATTGTTATTATTATTAAATAAAGACAATATTATTAATTGGTTGGTCAACAACACAAAAAAAGCCATGACTGATCTAAAAATAACACCATCAATCAAAACATACGGTGAATGGATCAGTTATCACTATTTACATGACACCGAATAGGCCTGAAAAGACGCTTTTACGTTAAGAGTATAAAAAGTTGAATCTGTTGCCAACAGTTTTTGAGATTAATGTATTTTAAGGGCGTTTTCATAAAACAAAGAGCTAAACCAATATCCAGGTTGAAACTCAATCACTGAAAAGACCTCGAACAACCACCGATAGATTTTTTCAATAGATTTTGTTAGCGGCGGTTCGTTTTCTTGTCGTTTACTAGAGAAAAAAAAATGCCAAAAGCCAATCGCAATTCAAAACCCTAAATATTTGGTAAAGCGTTCGGTTTTAACCCAATGCTCAATCATTACAGCTGAACAAATGATCTGACCAGTATGGAATCAGACGAGTGCCAAAAATATCAAACGCAAATTTCGAAGAAACGAACGTAAACGTTTTACCTTTTCGTTTGTTTTTTTAATTTTCCGCTTGCAATCTTCATGTTTTTGTTTGAAACTTTTTTTTTTTTCGCTTCAGATTTTTTGTTCATTTTTTTTTTTCATTTAGATTTCTGGACCAAGTTTCCTTCTCTGATTGGCTGGCGAGAACGTGATTGACAGTTGCCCGAGCAGGAAGTGTGGGAGGAGTTCAGCAGATGTGCACCTCGACATTCGCTGCTTTGATTTAATATTAGTACACAAACTGTGATTTAAGTGTTATTTTTGCACAGTATTGCTAAATTATTGTGGTGGCAAACAACTTCAGAATAATAGACGATGAATGTATTCTGATTATGAATGTGTTCAAGCGCTCGCTAAACTCCTCCCCCTCTTCCAGTCAATCACATTCTCGCAGTGAAAGCAGCTGTCAATCACATTCTCGCCAGCCAATCAGAGTAAGGGACCGCCCCCTCTCCAAACTTGGGACAGAACTCCAAACAAAAAAAACTGAACAAAAAATCAGAAGCGGAAAAAAAAAGTTTCAGACGAAAAGGTGATAATAGCACGCGAAAAAATACAAAACCTTACGTTTTGTTCGTTTATTAGAAATTTACGTTTGCTATTTTTCGCACTCGTCTGATTCCACAGACCAGCAAGTAACTGAATCTAAACCGATTGTGATCCGTTCACAAGCTACAATCCGTTATCATTTAGCGAACGTGCCACTTGGAAACAGCAGAACGACATTCCAGACCAGACTGGTGTTAGTGGAGTTAGTGGAGGCCTCGGCTTCTCTGTGTGCACGCGCTTGACTTACTCTGAAGACATGAAGGAAGACATGGGTCCCACCTCCTTGGCCTTCTGCAGAGCGTGCTTCTTGTTGAACGCCTCCTCGGCCTCCTCTTCATCCTTCATCCATAGGGAAAGGCTTAATGGCGTCACCAAACACGTTATTCGTGCGCGTTTCGCTACCTTTGTTAACTCCTGGGCATTGGCCAGATTGTCCACAGCGATAGCCAAGAAAACGTTGAGCAGTGTGTCTAGATGCTTCGTCGAGGGAAGTGAGTGAGTTTGTCGATGTGGCCACTAGGGGCAGTGTTAAAATGGTGCCCTGCGTTTAATCGTCCAGTGAAGCTACACACACACAATCCCGGAGCAGTGGGCAGCCTTAAATCAAGGGTTTCAGGTAATGTAAAAAAAAAAAAAAAAAAAGATTTCTTTAGTACCCGTATTTTCTGGACTATAAGCCGCTACTTTTTTCACAGGTTTTGAACCATGCGGCTTATACAAAGGTGCGGCTATTCTGCAGATTTTTTGATAATGAGGATAAATACGGTAGATACCGTTTATTTTCTCTTTTTTTATGTCCCGTTTTAATCAGCAAAGTTGCTGCCGTGTTAAATAGCAGGTTAGGAAAGGATCTATTTAGTTACATACATGTACATTTACAATTCAATATCGTTCATAGAGCGGATGCGGCTTATATACAGGTGCGGCTTATAGTCCAGAATATACGGTATTTTATTTAAAGTAGAGCTGTCAAAGGGTTACATTTTCTTTACTAGTTAATCGCACTTCCGCGATTAATCTCGATTAAATGACTGCAGCTTGTAATATTGGATCGTGAGGTGTAATATGTAAATGAATGTAAACTCAACACTAAATTAACACTCGTTTAAATACTGTATAATTATTTAGTATAATTTTTGTTCAATTTGCAATGTGTTGTCTTTGTTTTTTAACCCTCCGAGGTCGAGTCGCACTTTTTTCACGATAAAACACACAAAAAAGTCAATTTATGTCTTAAATATAAGTGTTATCCATCAATTGAAAGTTTGAAGTACATGTTTTTTTAGGTTACACTCTTAATAAAAACAGGACGTTGTGATTTTTTTGTAAAAATCTGTAAAACTGTAACTTAATAAATACTGATCACTCTAATATGAAACACATGTCTACATAAAGCTTAGAATGTCTGTTTTAAAAAATAAGTGTAAGTAAATACAGTGTTGTCTGTTTATCTAATCCACATGAATCTAAAGCTTTGGCTTTTGGAACAGAGCAAGTTATTTGCAGTTGTAAAGGAACTGTGTGTCTGTTGCTGCTGCTAAAAGAAAACTGTGATTATGGCGTTAAAAATAATTGACGCAATTAACCACTTAAAATGAATCATGAGCGTTAACGCGTTAACTTTGACAGACACTAATTTAAAGTTTAGGTCAAGACTTGTCACACAAATTCTCACTCAGAATGAAGTTGATGGTCTGTAACGTGTGACACAGGATTTGCTCTACATCCTGGAGAACGTTTGCGGTCCTGATGCGAGAACTAGACTGAATGAAGGATACAGTTTCCAAACAGAGTCAGAACAATGAAGTAGATGGATGACCACATGCCCGACTTCACGCCACCTTGGGAGCGGATGCCATTATACATCACTTCATTCCAGTCTTCACCAGTGAGAATCTAGATGAGATAAAGCTCCACGTGAGCATCAAGGCTTCATGATCCAGACGGAAGAAACCAGGTGTCATGTGACTCTTACTTGAAACACCGTCATAATCGCGGCGGGGAAGGTGTCAAAGTTCGTAGGAGTGTGGTCTTCAAAGATAAACCTGTACGACACATACGTGTTCATTCATTGAAACATTCATTTTTAAAGATGTGGTTTTTATTGAGGGATTTTTAAACATCTGTCAAAAATGGCTTCCTTCCTGAGCCGTATACTGCAACATTGACTGGTTAAAATCAAAGCAAAGCAACTTCCTGTGGCTTATTAACAGAGGTGTAAAGTACTTGCGCAAATGGACTTAGTTACTTTACTAACCAAAATGTATCCAAAGTATCCAAATGTGAGAAACTTTTACTCTCTACTTGACTACTTTTGTGACTGAGTATCTGTACTCTTTACTCCACTACATTTGAACGGACGCTTACCGTAACTCGTTACTTTTTTGCACGAGACTGACTTTTTTTTCTTTTTTTAATCTATGCTGTTCTGCCATGTAAAGAGTTAATTTTTTTCCCACATATCTTTTTGTCTTTAGAGTACAAATTCAGTACAAGTAAAAGACTGAAGTTCTTTTAAAATTGGATATTTTATGACTCTAGTCTTCTTGGAATTGGTGACTTGTAAGTTGTAATGGAGTAATTTTTACAGTAAGGTATATCATGTTCTAATTTTATTTGTCAAATTCACATTCTACATGACACAACATGAAGTGAAACGTATTTTCCAATTGTCCAGCATTTAAGATTTTTTTTTTTTGCATACTAAACCAAGAAAGATACAAATATAATAATAAAACACTGTAAAAATAAGATACAAATATGAATAATCTGGGTATCTGCACTTTTACTCAAGTATGCTTTCCAAGTATTCTTTACACCTCTGGTTATAAATTCTATAAGTAATATCTGTAATTGTAAATAGGTTGACTGTAAACTGTAATTGTCTGGTTTTACCTTCCACCAAAGAGCTGCATGCCCAGCAGAGCAAAGACGACGATGAAGAGGAAAAGAAGGAAAAGCAAACTGATGATGGACTTCATGGAGTTCATCAGGGACACCACTAGGTTCCTCAGGGATGCCCAGTACCTTAACACGTGAACACAAGTCTGGAGCTTTTACAAAGAACCCGGAGAACGTTCTAGAGCGGCCTGGACGTACTTGGTGATCTTGAAGATTCTCAGCAATCTCAACGCCCGCAACACACTGATGCCAAACGACGTGCCGGGTCTGAAGAAGCCCCACAGAACCTCGAAAATACTGCCAACAATCACCTAGACGAAAATCACATCCGTTAAACGTGTCACTAATAGCCTGGAAAATACGTTTTATCGCTCATATTTTAGATCGACATGAAACAGAACTGCAAGAAATGGTTTAGGAAAAAAATGAATGGTTGTTTATTTATTTAACTCAGATAAAGTTTATCAGTTTATTTATTTAACTATATAAACATATATAGTTTAACTGCTTAAAGAACGGATCCATATTTGATGCATGATAATCAAAAACATAAAAATAATCCAGACAAATCACTATTTAAACTTGCTATATTTATTTAACCCTCCTACTGTAGCATACAGTATTCGGGTCAAATTGACCCGTTTTTAAAGTTTAAAAATATTTTAAAAATACTTAAAAGCACTTTTTCACTTATAAATATAATGTAATAATATGTTATATATATATATATATATATATATATATATATATTATTAAATGTATTAATATAATGATTGAGTTGACATATTTGTAAAACCATGCTACATGTTTATGATACAAAAATACTGTTCGGGCCAAATTGACCGGTGAAAGAACTGTTACAATTAAAAAAAAAATACATAAAAGTATTGTTTCACTTTGAAACTTCTCCTGCTTGTCTTAGTTACAGTAATCTACATGTAAACATATAATTTCCTTCCTGTGGCGCTTTGAGATTTGTTTACAAATATAAAGCGCCTTATAAATCAAATAAATTATTATTATTAATATTATTATTATTAAAGAAAAAATGATACAATTCACATATTTGTAACCACCGTTAAATGTTTTTGCTAATAATAATGTGTCGAGTCAATTTGACACTTCAGACAAAATGAAGTTATGAATTTTTTATTTGCAACAATGTGACATAATACATGTCATACATGTCTCACACACACACACACACACACACACACACACACACACACACACACACACACACACACACACACAACACACACTTTTTTTTGGTTTGTGACACTTATATGCCTAATAAAAGATCCCCGGACATTATTGATGCTCCTCAAATGTAATAAGAGGGTTAAAAAAATTATTGAAATATTTTTTACAAGATACGTAATAGACATAAAATTCAAGTTAAAATTCCATAACCATTAAGATGTTGAATCTCACTTTTGTGTTTTTTTTGTGTATTGTAATTGAGCAGGACAAACGATGTGTACTGACCCCACAATCAAAGCAGTTGAAGGAGGAGTGGAAGTAAAGTCTGGGTCCCACTCCGTACATCTTCAGAAACATCTCCATGAGAAACAGGCCGAGAAACAGGAACTCTGCATAGTCTTCAAAAAGAGAGAGGAACGGAAGAACTGAGGCTTGAACCGTCAGAGAAGGATGGATGATCTTCCGCAGACTTACAGAGAAGACTAGACAACCACGCAGGCTGTTTGTGATGGACGATGGCTACACACAGAGTGTTGAGGGCGACCAGGCCCAGAACAGTCCAGTAGAAGGTGTGAGTCTTCACCATACGACGCACAGAAATACGCAGCATTCGCTCCTTCCGACGGAAGTAAGAGGTCGGGCCTCGTTTAGCGCTGCGTATGCTCGCCCGGTTCAGCGCCATCCCTGAGAAAACACACACAATACTTTAGACATACAGTGTATTAGTATTTATTCGGATTTAAACATACATTCAAATAAAGAAAAAAAGTTTTCATCAAAAAAATGAATATAATATGACACTAAAAACTATCTATATTCACATTTGTTTTAAATCGTCAGACACCTTTTAGCAATTAGACTTGATTATATTTTCTTGTTTATACTTTGTGGCTTATACTTCTTTAATCTTCTTTTTTGGCTGTGTAAAAAAAGAGTATATAGTATTCAAATTCAAATTCAAAACACTTTATTCAACCCCAGGGGGAAATAGATTTTTCGGTTACAGTTGCTCACACAAAAGAGAAATATAATATTAATAAAAGAAGCAAAAAATAGAAAAAAATAGAAATGTACATCTGCATAAAAATCTCGGTATCAAACAAATAAGTAAAAAGTGACTAACAATAAATAGTAGCGTGAAGATGTTGCACATAACAAGAGAAATATACGGGTTGAACCAACAATGCTCATAGAAAGTGAAAAGAAAAAGAAAAAGTCAAAGTCAATGAGTATAAGAGTATATAGGCTGTATACTTTAAGTTCTACAGCTTACAAACGAAAAAAGTGCATTTACAAAATCATCAGTTCGCATCTCTTCTTCACGTGTGCGCGTGACATTAGAAACATAAGAAACATTAGAAGCATTAACATTACCAAGAAACATTGGGAAATAAAGTGGCGAGAATATCCTCATCTCAGAAAAAGACAGTCAAGCAGTCGCCTCGTTTTTTTGTTGCGCTCCTGATTCTGTTATCACGTCGCTCAGTGTTCCAGCAATGTAATGTAATGCGCTGAGCCACTTTACTCTTTTACTGGTGGATAATAAAGCATTTCTACTCTATCTATGATGAGTTTGCTTATACACTTAAATAATTTAGAGAAACTGCTAAAATGTGATGTTTTATTGAACTTTACATTGAGAGAAAACAACCGCTAAAGCGTCACTTAATTTCAAAACAAAAAAATTCATATAACTAGATTCTTCATAGGTTTGACTTTTGTTAAAAATGTAAAAACTTTCCTTAAAAGGGAAAATAAATTCTGTTTGTTTTTGTTTTCAATACATTTCTTTACGTTTGTACCAGGGTTGGGGACCATAGATAAAGGGTGGAACATTTAATTTTTTTTTGTAAAAGCGCCTAAATGTTAGATTTTGAAAATGCACCCTAACTTATGATATATTAAGATCTAAACCATGCTTAGGATTGAGTATATGAGGAAGTCTCACCCACGGAGGAAATGTCAGCGTACGGTTCCTCTGGAGCTCTCCGAACATCATCCATCCCCCTCCGCTTTATCGTGGCAGCTCTTTTCAACACTGCATATTAAAGTAATTGCACGTTTTATTGACTTCTGGCCTAAACTCTTCAGTTCAGGTCAGAGTTATTATCAGACATGGAAAATCATCATAATCCTTGAAATGAAGGTTTCCACGGTCAGGTTTCTCACCATCCAAAGCTGAAGGTCCTGAATGTTTATTTTCCTCAGCCAGCATGACTTCCTCTGCAAGAATAATGGAGAAGGATCAAAACTATTAGATAAAATCATATGGTTATGACTAAAGAAGAGCTGAATATTTAATTGGATACAAAAAATCAGCTATAACAGGCACAAGTTACATGAGATACTTGAGTAAATGTAACAATTATTAACTGATTACCTGTTTTTAACAAATGCATTAAATTTACAATGTTTTTCAAACGGGATACAATGTAAAATGTATAACAGCGTCCATTTATGTATAAACTGATTTTCGATATTAAGTTCAAGTTCAAGTTTATTTATATAACGCATTGCTTAGTCCCAGACCAACGCAAAGTCGCTATGCAAATTAGGGAAATAATATTCTCTAATATCTATTGGTAGATATTAGACCAACAACAAAAAAATGTTATGGCTTCAAAAATGTTAATGAACATGAAAGGCAAAATCACGTTCAACAAACAGTGCAACTATTGTTCTGACCAATGACTGACAGTTCTGAAAATAGCTGCAAATTAATTTCCATGCGGCTTTGGAACATAAAAAATGTAGCATAAAAAAACCGATTTGAGTAGGAGATTGTTTGTGAGAGACGCACCGGCGCGGTCGATCCAGGCTCGATAACCGTTGAGCTCTCTCTCGATCTGCTGCTGCCTCCGGAGCTTCATGAAGGCTCTTCGGTTCTCCACTCGCTCTCGCTCCTTAGCAAACTCCCTACAGGAACCAACTACACTCAGCACAACATACACACTCACTCAGAGCCGTGAGGACAATATAGGAATATTAATAATAATAATAATGAGTATTTGTAAGGCGCTTTTCACAGTTTTTAACTGTCTCAAAGCGCACATGTAAATATGTAAGGGAAATGTTGCTTTTTATTCAATTTGTCGTCTGGATTGTTGGTGTTGACTAAGTGGTTGCGGTTATGACAAGACAAAGACAAAGACCAGCGAGCAAGCACATACGCAACAGTGGCCAGGTAAAAAAACCTCTTTAACGAGGAAAAACCCTGGGGAGAACCCGGCTCACTGGTGCCAGTCTCCTCCGGCATTCTAACACTACACAATCAGTGCGCTGGTTGTTCCGCGTCATTTTTAATGAAGATTCAGGAACGATGTTTCCCTCCTCAGTGGGGAAAGAGGCGGCTCCACTTCTCCACACCAGCAGCGTCTTCAGGTCCACAGAGGTCGAGGAAGCAAGCTTATTATCCAAAATCATTTCGTTTATGATAAGGGGTTTTTGTGCTAACGATCTAATGTTTAAGAGACCTAGCTTTAAATATTTGTTTGTATAAGTCTTGCTCTGTTTAATGTGATTAAGCGCCATTTTTTCTTTATCTAATGACCGGTTTTTATGGCTAGGCTTATGAGATTGTGATACCGTTTCTATGTTGTGTCTGTTATTACTGTTATTAGCATTTTTATTATCAATATTGTTGTTGTTATTGGTTTTAATAGAGCTGATATTATTATTATTATTATTTTTATTATTATTGTTAGGATTGTATCTAGATGCACTAAATGCACATCCAGGATGTTATTACACGTGCGTTATTGTGATGACAGAGAGGGAGAGAGAGAGTGAGAGAGAGACACAGAGAGACAGACAGAGAGAGAGAGAGAGAGAGAGAGAGAGAGAGAGACTAAGAGAAAGACTAAAGAGAAAAGAGAAAGACTAAAGAGAAAGGGGAAAACAGAGAGACAGACAGTGAGACAAAAATAGGGAAAAAAGAAAGAGGGAGAAAGACTGAGAGGTAAAGAGAAGGAGAAAGACTAAAACAGATAACAATAGAGAGACAGAGAGAGAGAGAGAGAGAGAGAGAGAGAGAGAGAGAGACAGAGAGAAGATAAACACAGAGAAAGAAAGAGACAAAAGCAGGGAAAGATAGAGACAGACAGAGAGAGGCAATGAGAGGCAAAAGAGACTAAATGGGAAAAAACTGAATGAGGAAGAGATAGACAGAGGTCAAGAGAAATATCCAAACAGAGATAGAGAGAAAGACAGAGAGACCAAAATAGGAAAAGACACAAAGTGAGAAAGAGAGAAAAACAAGGAATGACAGAGAACAAAAGCCAGAGAGAGAAAAAAAGAAAGAAAGAAAAACAGAAAGAGAGAAATGCCAAAACAGGTGAAGACAGTGAAAGATTAAAACAAAGCAGAATTGAGAAAGAGAAGAAGAGTGGAGTGAGTAAGTGAATCCAGCCTGGTCTCTGGAGAAGATAATGGATTCCACATGATCCTCCCATCAAACTCGTTAGCGGTGGGCGGAGTCAGAGTCAGATGGCAGCGCTCACCCCGACAGGACCCCCAACACCAGGTTCAGCACGAAGAAGGAGCCGATTATTATCAGAGGAATGAAGTACAGCCAGTTCCAGGTGGGACCCAAGGCATCGTTGGTCTGCGTCAAACACAGAGCGATAAAACAAAACTCACCACGAAAAGAATCCCACGAACCGCGCGTTTACATTATAGAGAACTGTGGTCCATCCCTCCATCGTGATGCACTGGAAGACCGTGAGCAGGGAAAATAGGATGTTATCGAACTGGGTGATGCCATCGTTGGGCCCGGTCCAGTTGTCGGTGCAGTTGTATTTCGGGGGGCAACCTCTGTACCCGCACGGAGAGTCGGACGAGTCCACCATCTCGCTCTCTGGAGAAAAACACATCGCTCAATCCCAGACCGGACTGCTTTAGATTCATGGTCCCCAACCCACGGTCCGCGGACCAGTGAATCAGTACCGGGCCGCCGAAGAATCAGATTAGTGCCAAATGTATCAAATAAAGAATATTATTAAAACCAAAAAAAAATGATGAACAGAATTTATTTCCATTTTTAATCCCGCACACTCTAGAAGAGATGCAAACTGAAGGATGAGCTTGAAAACAAACATTTTTTCAAGCTGTAGAACTTTCCACACGTGTAAGTCACAAAGTACAAACAAGGAAATAAAATCGGCTAATTTTAAAAAGGTGTCTGACTTTTTAAAACAAAAAAGCGAATATATATATATATATTTAGTTTTTTTTTATACAAAAAGAAACCTCAAATATCATGAATTAAGCACCACGTTAAATCACTTCATGTGTTTTATTTATTTTTTATTTTCATTTTGGTAGAACTGTTTTGTTTTGAATGCATAAATACAAGTAAATACTGATATATGTTAAATACTAAATTAACTCTTTTAAATTAAATCTTTATCTTATCTTAAATTATTATCTTAAATTAAATCTTAAATCTTAAATCTAAATCTTTGATTCTGCAACCGAAGACATATAATCTATATAATATTATAGTGTAACATATTTCAATATTTTTTCATGTAACTTTTTAAAATCAACATTGTCAGCAACATTATTACACAATTTGAAATAAAAAGAATCAGATTTTTTCAAAATCAGATATTGTTGTAGAATAAAAAAGTCTGCCAATAAAGGTACAGATTGCGTATTTTCATTTTTATTAACTATTTTAACTACTTATCAACTCCTTAAAAGTTCTTCGTGTTTTTAACAGCAAACATTACAGTTGGTTTCTCACCTCTGGTGCCGGGCAGAGGAACACACTGTTTGTGAAGTTTTCCACTGTAAAACTCCAGGCCGATGATGGCAAACATTAGAATAGCAAAGAACAGAAGCAGACCAATCTGCAGCAGTGGAACCATGGCCTTCATTATGGATTTCAGGACTATTTGTAGACCTAAAAAGCACATAAACACACATGAAGGAGCTTGAAGGTATTGTCTGAACCCTAATACTGTATTTACGTCAATATAAGCAACCCCCTGATTTTTCAGGCATTAAATATTTTTTTTTATTTCTGGCTAAATTAAATAAATGTTCTCTTTAAAGTATACGTTTTTTCTTTATTTAACAAACCATTTTTTTTTACCAAAACTCATTGAAGTGACGCATATCACTTCAATTTCATTTTACTTAAAAAAAAAAAGATCTATTCCCAATCTAGCAATGGGAACTACACCTCCCACAATCCTTTGCTGCTCACTCGCTCCCATGAGCTTTTGCGTGCCAGACTAAATGTGACCGAGTTCGTTTTTTGTTAGACGTAAATACTAGAACAGTCACGTTTGTCAATAGTCATGACAGAGCAATTTGATTGTGTTTGACTCTGGTGTTCTTTGTTTTGTTTTTGCTTCAAACTTTTGCGTTATTATGGACTCGTTTTCAGATGCTAGCCGTTAGCCGTTAGCGTGGATCTAACGGATGCAATATGATCTATCTTTTCAAAAGTTAAGTGTCGCGTCGTGGCTAATGTTTCTTTATTTCTGTTATGGAGCTAATAAAAACTTATTTGTACGTCTGTCTCCATAACCGTCATTTTAAATATCACACAAACACACCGCACACACGCAACGCTGCATAAAGACGACGTATGTCCGTTTATTTGTGATTGCTTCTGATCAGAAATGTAGAAAAATGAGCACTTATATTCACACACATATTTGAAATTGGAGATTATAAGCACTCTTTACGTTTTTGAGCCGGTAAAATAAAAAAAAATGGGTGCTTTTATTTGCGTAAATATGGTAATGGATTACAGTAGTTTTACAGTACAAGTTCCTGCGTCTGTAAACTAAAAGGTGAAGTCATGTACGCACTTGGAATCCCAGAAACGAGTTTGAGGGGCCGCAGAACCCTCACGGCCCTCAGCGTGCGAAGGTCTAAAGAAATATTCATGTGCGCTCCTGCAGTGGCCAGAATTCTGTCGACAAAGCAAAGAGCAACATCATGGATCAATCAATTACATGCATTGAAATAAAATGATTTGATTTTTCTCAGATCAAAAAGTCACAAATTCTTGCAGAATCAAAAATTCTGCAACTGAAGATATAGAATGTATATCATATTACAGATAGTGTAACATATTTCAATATTTGTTCATGTAACTTTCTAAAATCAACATTGTCAGCAACATTATTACACACATTGTAATAAAAAGAATCAGATTTTTTTGTCCAGAATCAAAAATTCTGCAAATAAAGATACAACTTGTTTCCATTTTTGTTTTTAATTTAAATGTATAAAATTGTCAGCAACATTGTAATTAAGTTGCATCTCATTATCATAACCAATAAAAGAGCCATGATTTCTCTTAAAAGTGACACTTTCACACAATTAACCAGTTTCCTTTTTGAACAATCAATAACGTAAAAAATGATCTCGGGAACAGCGTGATTGCTATTTGATTAATCAAGCAGGGTAATAAATCACAGATTTCTCAGGAAATTAAGACAGTTTTTCAAAAGCCCAGAATGTCAGTTATGGTAATAATGACACAAAAATAACTAAATTAACAAGAGAAATTTTAATTTTAACAAAGAAAATAATTTCAGTGCTTGTGTAAAGACCTAAAGGGATTTTCTAACAGTTTCAGATGCTTCAATACAGAGATTAAAAAATTAAAAGACACACACACACACACACACACACACACACACACACACACACACACACACACACACATACAAGTAAAAAACAGATGATTGGAAAACAGATAATGAAAAAAAAAAAAACAAACAGATCAATGTATTGTGCTCAACCAGCCTAAACGATTTAGCAAGAACATGAACGTATGATCAGTTGCGTTCGTAAAAGTCATTACATTTGCCTTTGCACTATGTATATTGTATACTACTTGTATACTATTGTATACACTATTGTAATGTATATTTTGTCAATTGCCGTTTTCTTGTGTTCTTGTTATTGTATCTTGGGTAATATTTAAATAGTTTCTTTCCTTCTACATTTTGAACCATATCTTATATATATTATATATATATATATATATATATATATATATATAATAAGATATATTATATCTTATATATAACCATATATTTTTTACTTTTATCTCATCTTTCACCAAACAGAGTAGCAATACTAATTTCATTGTAACACTGTGATACAATGACAATAAAGACATTCTATTCTATTCTATTCTATTCTATATATTCTGCAGCTCCAAAAACATATTTCATCGGGACAGAACTGTATCCTGATAGCGGAGGAGAGGCTGTTCTGTCGGCTGTTTTACGTGTGGGCTGGTGAGGAACCCAGAGCCGGTGGAAAGACAATTCCTTGGCACAGAATGATAAAGTCGGCACGCCGCAGCATTGAAACCCCACAAGACCTGCGTAAATCCCAAACACAAAATGCTCTTTCTGCGATTCACCCATGTGCGGCTCAATGCTCACGACTGATTTACTCTACAAATAGAAATTCTTCTTGTGTGTTTCATGTCTCATTGTTGCAAAGAAACAAATAGTATTTGATCTTTCTGACTCGTTTTAGCTTCATTTTGTCTCTTTTTAGTATCATTGTAACAAAAACATGTAGCGGTCGTTACAAATATGTCAACTGAAACGTTTTTGTTTGTTACACTAAGACAAGTCTCAAATAAAAAAAAATACTTTTAAGTTTTTTTTAGCCTTTTTTTAAAAACTTCTATCTTTGTAAGATAAACATGTAGCGTGGTGTTACAAACATGTCAACTGTATCGTTATATTTTTTATATGACGATTACACCAAATAAGCCAAGCAGGAGAAGTTTCAAACTGGAACAAAATACTTTTAGGCATTGTTTTAAATATTTTTAAACTTTAAAAATGGGTCCATTTGACCCGAACACAATAGGAGGGTTAACACAATATATCTACACAATATATCTCAGGAATGTTCTCCGCATGCTTGGGAAAGTAAAGCTGGGATTTACTGCAAATCCAAACAACAGCAAACCAGGTGAAAAAGAAGTGACAAAATCATTGATAATGTTTTAAACTTAAGGCCCAAAGAATAAATTCTACAAGTCTATGATGAAAAACCAAAACAGCCCATCAGACTCAAAGGTGTCAGTGTGTAAATCTTCCAAATTATAATTTGAATTGTCATATACACATTATACATGGTACAACATGCAACTAAATGTATTTTTACAACCGTCCAGCATTTAAACATGGTGTGTTGGTGGTGCATTCGAGGGAGAAATACAGTAAAAAGATAAGAGATAAAAACACAAACAAATACAAAATAAACAGATACAGACAAAATATGAATAAAAGGAGGAAAAATGATGCGAAAAAAAACATAAAAAAAAATAAACAAAATGAGCAAATTACAAAAATACAAAATAGTTCAAGTTCAGGTTTATTTATAGAGCGGTCATGACGCCAGACATGATCTGATTCCACGAGGCTTTGATGAGCTTCTGACTCACACATGCAACATTGTGACAGATGGCATATGAATCATTAAGACACCAACAGATCAATTATTCATCCTGGGTAAAGAGCAAACACTTAATAGTCAAATAGTCAGAGAGAAACAGACGTGCGGACGGAAAGCATCAGTGTTGAGATGTCTGTAGTCATAACAGTGCGATTCGCCGGTAATTACCATCAATCACGGCGCTGTTACCTAATAATTCGAATATGACGGTTTTCCGTAACTCCGAATTCTTTTTACCGCCAGCATGCGAGAATCCCGATGTATGTAAAAACAGTTATTTAATCTTCGTTCCAATCAAGTAAACCACTTCCAAAAAAAGAACAATATGCTTTCAAAATACACTTTTGTTTTCCTCTTCATCAAGCAAGTTTTAAGTTCAAGTTTAATTATATAACACTTTTCTTAGTTCAAGACCAACGCAAAGTTGCTTAGGGGTTTTACACGGTAAAAATTTACCTACAAGCTACTGATGGCCTACACGTAGCCTGTTGGGCGTGGCCAACAGTGAAAGACGTAAACAAAGGTCACGCATAAACTATATCCAAATTAACCAAATATTCCAACAAAAATACTGTAAATAAATGAATAATTGCGTGGGCAAATACAATCCACAAATATAAGTATAAATATAATTATAACAGATTATTTTGCTAAAATAAACATTGTGACAGTACGACGCAGAGTTTACACTTCCTGTCTGGGCGAAAAAATACAAAATGCCGCATTTGTCCAAAAAAAGTTATTACACCTCGTTGGACCGAAACTCTAATAATTCTGATGCAGAAATGCATTTCCAAAGATCAATGTAGATTGTTGTTAAACACTTTTTCTTACGTTTTATATCATTTTATTTTATGCAATTAGAATTTAGGAGAATCTGCAGCTTAGTAAACTGGCGTATTGTGTTTTCTCAGGGGCAGATCTTGACTTTTCAATGAGTCGAAGAGAAGCCGAAATTGCCAATCACCCTTTGAAAAAACACAGAGTTGGCATTTGATGTCTTCTTTATCTGTATTAAAACCATAGTATTATATATGTACTATAAATATCTGTACTTAGTACTCCTGACACTCCTAAAATAAATAATTTAATTAAATGCATTACCTCATATTGTAAACTATTGCATAATGCTTATATCGACGTTCCTGCACCATGACATAATCCCGGACTTTCTCCATCATCTGGGTCTAGACACGCCCCCTGATTTCACCATAGCAACACCTGGACCAATCACAATGCGTCCGTTGATCTTTCGAGTCCTTAATAACTCTAGACATTTTTAGTACAATATAAGAAATGATTTAACACGTTCCTTTATCGTTAAAATAATTACCAACTACACGTAAAGCACAGACAGTAGCACTGTAATGCTAAATTGTGGATTGTGATTCGATCAATGTTCAACTAAGGCCACTTCAAGCACTTGGTGTTTGGATCAAGCGTCTGCTTTACACGTTCTAAAGGGCACAGGTTGACAGATAGAGATAGATTAAGAGCGTCCTCTTGCCCGTCCAATCTGTGTCGAGCCAGTGAAGAAGAAATTATAGGCCCTGCAACTGGTCATTGTGCGAGAGCCTGTTACACCCCATGGCTTCAGACGCGGAGCATTAATGTCCCTTTGCTGTTTGTCTCGCACTTAGCGCTCATCTTGCATCTGATTCAAGTTTGGTTCACGACAAAAAAAAAAGTATGGTTGGAAAAAAAAATGGCATCAACCATATAAGAATGATCGTGTTGCCATCTTGACTATGGCTTTTGGATTTGGAGTAAAAAGAGCTGATTTGAAAAATGTTCAAAGTGCAATGAATAGAACCAAGAGAGTCGTGCTTGCGTCACCAGGTGCGGCTCATTACGATCAGCAGCGCACAGTGATTGTGTTCAGCTGCTGCCATTTTGAAGCAAAGTGTTTAAGGACAGACACTTGCTTGTCTAAGTGTAACCTAAAGAAATACTTACTACTTCAAAACTTCAAACTTTTAACACAACACCAAAATTGTTTTTTTTTCTTGACTTTTTGTGTGTGTTTTATCTTGAGAAAAAGTGCGACTCGACCTCAGAGGGTAAAAAAACAAAGAAAATATACAAGCTTCTGTCATTTAATTGCAATTAATCGCGATTAATTTAGTCAGGGAAGTGGGATTAATTCGTTTTTAAAAATGTAGCGTTGGACAGCCCTAGTTCACATTGAAGGAAAAAAAGGCTTTAAAACCCTTTCAATTAAAACAGAAAACTCCCAGAAACATTGGTCTTGTTTCTGGTAAGCAGAGAAAAAACGAAACCAAATCACGTGAAGTACGTGACACTAATTACGTACTAGGAAGAAGTTCCACAGCTTTTTCAGACCATTGTTTTCACAAAAGCTCATTAAAACATCACTTCCCGTGGAATAACTCACACCAACGACTGCTCTTGTAAACACTTGACTGCGTGATCGGCATTCAGCTGAATGAACGTGGAGAGATGTCGAACTCTCAAGCGCTCTGTACTTATCACGTGAAGTATGTAGAACACAGTCTAGTCACATTCAGCAAGATCTCTCAAAAAGCCATCTTTTTACTCTCAATATTTGCAAATATTGCAGAATAGCTCCCCAAACACCCTGCTCATCCTTTTCTCAGGCAGAGGTGTAAAGTACTTGAGTAAATGCACTTTGTTACTTTACTTAAGTATGTTTTTTGCTACTTTGCATTTGTACCGAGTATCAAAATCAAGAGCAACTTTTACTCTCTACTTGACTACATTTGTGATTGAGTATTGTACTCTTTACTCCACTACATTTCAATGGACACTTATCGTTACTCGTTACTTTGTGACAAGTCGGCATCAATTTATGCTGCAATTAATTTCTTTGGGGAATGTGGCAATGACGCCATCTGCAGGATGGTGGATGCTGTTCATCAGCTAACCGCATAAACGTGAATTACAGGCGTCAATGTTTTTTCAAATTTTATTATATCGTATATAATTTACCAGTGCGAATTTCATTTTACTAATTTGTTTTCTTTTCACACTTCAGTTTTACCGAGACTCACTTGTAGTACCTTTTATCTACTTTGTACTACCATTTTTAAAACATTAAAAAAAAAGTCTGTATTAAAAAACAAAACCTCATGAATAGTTTCTTTTCACATTTCGTAGTGGGTATTTTTGTGTCTAAATTCAGTGCGAGTAAAATACTTAAGTTCTTTTACAATTGGACACTTTGCTACCTTGACTCGAGTCTTTTTGAAATTGGTGATACAATTACTTTATCAGTACAGTACTGTACAGTGTTACAAATACTTTGTACAATAGGTATCAGTACTTTTACTCAAGTATGGCTGTCTGCTACTCTTTAAACCTCTGATCTCAGCTAGTCTTGATTCCTCGCCGTGAGATCACTGAAACCAGCCGCTGTAATTCCGATCAAATAATCCAGTGGAGTACATCAGCATATAGAGCCCGGGGAGCCATATGGAACATTACAAATGCATTAAGTGCCAGCCTTTGAGAAGAGGAACACCCACTGCGTCCACATGAATCCATCAAGCTGACAAAGCTGCTTCACAATGACAGCGAGATGCCTTCAGCTCTTAAATATCAATTACCTCCTTAAACCACCTGCAACCAAAGCGACAGAACGAGCCGCGTCATCTTCGTCACGAAAGAAAGAGCAAAAGATGTATATCAGTGCGTAGAGGAATCAAACATTTCAGTAGGAAAAAACAGTTAGTTGTTAATGTCTGTGCATTTGGCAGTAGCGTTGCCACCCGTTCCTTGAAATACGGAATTGTCCTGTATTTGAGATTGAAATTGCGCGTCGCGTTTTGAACCGATAAGGGACGTGTTTTGTCCTGTATTTTTTTATTGTTATTTTTAAAGCAGCGTTTTATGCAAATTATCCCTTTGGTGAGGTGCAATGGCCCAAGAGAGTCGTGCTCGTGTCACCAGGTGCGGCTCATTACAATCAGCAGCGCACAGTGATTGTGTTCAGCTGCTTCCATTCAGACGCAAAGTGTTTAAGGACAGACACTTGCTTGTCTAATCGATCTCGTCTCCGTCTGCGGTGTATAACTTTAGTTTAGCTAAGTTGCTAGCATGCTAATCACAACTCAACAAGAACTGCAAAAATCACATTTTTGAAAAAAAAATGGAAGTTTAGTTATTCAGATGCAGAAATCAGAACATGTGAAATGAACGTGTATGGTACAGACAAAATTTGCCTCAGGTAGCTTAAGTGCTAAAATGCTAATCACAAACAAACCCCACCAGCATTTTTATTTTCTAAATTGCTTCGCCAAAAAGAAAGCTTTAGTGGTCTAAATGCAGAAATCTGAACATGTATCTGTCTAAACTGGTGAAATTAACTGGCATGGTACAGACAGCTACATTCGGCTTCAGTGCTAATGACAACAAACTTCGCAAACAAGAAAAGTTTAGTTATTCAGATGCAGAACTCGGAACACACCACGACAGCAATACCGCATCGCTCTCTCTTAGCAAGAAAAGTGCTACTTTGTAAAAGAAGGAATAAATATAAAAGGCAGTAATTTCAAGCCTGGCCTGGTCGCTATAGCTACATTGCGCATTCAGAGATCCAGGCTGTTCTGTTCTCTTGAGCATCTGTGAAGCACGAGCACGGACCACGGCCTGCGGTTCTTCCATCAACACAGAGGGTAATGATAGAGCGTGTGACTGCGTTCTCCAGAATAAGCGGTGTTGTGTGAGTCACGTGGTTCAGCTCGCTGAAGGCTCTATAATTAACACGGAGAGCGTGTGGAGAACATGTCTGCACGAGCACACCACAGTTCATGCTTGGACATACAGTGAACCCTCGCTATATCGCGGTTCCAACATATTTTGCGGATTCACTACTTCGCGGATTTTTTTCATTACAGAGAACCCTCGTTTAGCAGTCCGACCGCGATAGCTGAAAATCCGCGAAGTAGGGACACCATATTAACGAATTTTTTTTTATCCTTTTCCTGGGTCACTTCTTCAATTTCTTCCAAAGTTGTAGTAGGAACTGGCTCATTTTTGCGAGGCTGGAAGAACATTGTGATCGGAAGTTGCTGCCGCAGCTTCTTTTTACGATCGAAGAGCATCCTGTAGCGATGTCTTCATCGATTTTGTTTTGAACGAACCACATTCTCGTCCCACTCTTGCGACAATTCTTTCAACTCCTTCGGAAGGATGCAGAGCTCAGCAATCGTTCTAATGTCAAGCCCGTTTCTCTGACAATTTCAACAATTTTTCACGCGTTTCACTGTCTTCCTCACTGGCCGATTCCGTCAGGTCTTCAAGTTCAGCGAATGGCAGTGCAACAACTCGTCGACGTAATGTCATGATCGCGGCTATTTTCTAAATTTCCAGAAAGTCTGCGATATGTTGCTTTTAGTCGTCATGGAAAATATCCACGAAGTAGTGAATCTGCAATGGTCGAACTGCAATATAGCGAAGGTTCACTGTACCACTAAAGTCAATTTATCATGGAAATTTCGAAAATAGCCTCGCTAAAATTAGCCAGTTCCTCCGGTTACTACGACTTCGGTAGAAATTGAAGAAATGTCCCAGGAAACGAATAAAAACGTTTGTTAATATGGTGTCCCTACTATTATGGTGTTAATATGGTGATTTTCAGCTATCGCTGTCGGGCTCGGAATCTACAGTATCGATAAATCTATCACCACGATAAATGAGTGTATATATATATAAACAGAAATGCACAATACTTACCACTATGAGTAACAACCAGAGCTCAGTGAATACTTCTGGTCGACACCAGTAGTGTGAAGTACTTGAGTAAATGGACTTTGTCACTTTAAGTATTTCAGGGCCGAGTATCACGACTGCAAGAAACTTTTACTCTCTACTTGACTACATTTGTGACTGAGTATGTGTACTTTCAACTTTGCTACATTTAAATGGACACTTACAGTTACTTGTTACATTGTGATTGTGCGCGACAAGTCCACATCTTTTTCTACCGCGGTTAATTTCTTCGGTGGGTGAGGTGATATCACCATCTGCAGGATGCTGAAGGTACTAGATGCTGTTTATCACGCGAACGTCCAATAGCGGTTGCACTTTTTAGACTGACTTTTTGTTCCTTTTTTATCCATTTTCTTCTGCTTTTTTTCCGTTGAAGTTCATTTCTATATATGGAAATAAAACCGCACAAGATCTTCTGCTTTTCACATTTCTGGGTGTCTTTTGGGGAGACGAAATTCAGTGCGAGTAAAATACTCGAGTTCTTTCAAAATGTTTTATTTTACGACTCGAGCCTTCTTGGAATTGGTGACTTGTAACTTTCCACTGTAAGTGTGTACAGTAGGATACCGTACTTTTACTCCAGTGTGGTTTTCTTTACACCTCGCTAACTTGATTTAGCTCATTAAAGAGCTGGATTCCCTTCAGCGAGCTGGTGACATGTGGGCTGAGGTTCACCCGGCTCCGTGCTTTACTGCCACGTCCCTTCCAGCCTGGCATTTCTGAAAGGCACTGTGGGTGTAAAACCCGGCTGGAACACAGATGACAGCCGTCTGTCCTGTCAAACGCGGAGCTCTGCTGAGGAATTTACAGCACCTACACTTTTCGGTAAGGAAACGACCGCTGGGAGACGGGAACCAATTGTGACCATGATTGATCAACACCTTTACTCGACGAGCTGAACCGGTACTTAGGGTTCGATAGGGTGAGCAAGCGTCTACTTTTAAAGTTCAAGTTCAAGTTCTAGTTTATTGATATAGCGCTTTTCTTAGTTTTAGACCAACGCAAAGTCTTAGAATTAGGGAAAAAATAGTCTTTAAAAACGAAAAATGTCCATTATTTATGTGTTCAAAAAGTAGGGGAAAAGAGTAAATTCACAAAAATGTCCGGGTTTCACGCTACTTTAAAGGACCGGTACACGTTCGCCAACCGTGCTTTAAATAATTTTTGAGAATCAAATTGCACGTCCCGTTTTGAAACAACACCAGACGACTATTGTCCCGTATTTTTTTTTTTAATCATTTTAAAAATTAGATCAGCATCTCATGCAATTCATCTCACGCGCTTCTTATGAAGACATCAGCTTTTCTACTTTTGATTGGGTAGTACACAGTGTTTGTTAGTTTGATTGGTCTTTGTAACTGTCTGTGAGGAGGGCGGGGCTTAGAGAAAAAGAGAGAGAGAGAGAGAGAGAGAGAGAAAGAGAGAGAGACACAGAGAGAGAGAGAAATAGAGACAGAGAAGGAGAGAGAGACAGAGAGAGAGATAGAGAGAGAAAGAGAGAGACAGAGAGTGATTTACCCGTCATAACCGCTTTTTTCAAATTGACAAATCACAAAATAGGCCTGTGAATAAAGAAATTAAAGCGTGTGTAATAGACTCACGGGCCGGATGTGGCCCACGGGCCGCAGGTTGGGCATCACTGAATTACATGAAAGCTAAAAAATCCTTTTCACAGAAAAAAAAGCAATCTTTCACAGAAGTGGCATTAGCTGAACAGATTTTGACATTTCTCATGGTCCTTGTGCTCCTCAGTTTCACATATATCGTTTTATAAATCGCTCGTCCTCGCTTGACACACAAGCTCAATGATAAATAAAGGCGAATCACGGGCAACGTACCGTATGCTTCTGATATCAGATTATTACGTTCTTTTCACACAAACACCCACTATCATCTGCTTTTCTTGTTAGTCACTGAATGCCAGATTTGGAGACCAAAGCTGGTGACTCAGGTCTATTCTATCGGGTTTAAGAAGCGTCAGTCGGCCCTTTTTGGCATTTCACAATAGCTTCTTTCCATATTTATAAAATATATTATATTATATTTATTTTATTAATATATTCCATATTCTGAAAAAAACATAGTCCTGAACAGACTGCACTGCAAAAAATACACGTCAAAAAAGAAGAAAATAAAAAGCAAAATGAGCAAAAAAAATAAATAAAATCAAGTAAAATTATCTACCACTGGGGTGATACAGAAGACGGCTTGAAACAAGACAAAAAGTCTTGCTGCACGGTAGATTTGTTTCTGCATTTCAGTTCTTGTTCTCATTGGGTTTAATATAAAATATCTGAAACAAAATTGAGAAACATTGTGTTCTTAAAATAAGAAAATTTCGCTTGACATTTCAGCAAGTTCTGTGTCAAAACGTAATGTCAACTTTGAAAAATGTCTCGATTTAGTGTAAAATATCATCAAAATTAGCATTTTTTTTCCAAGCTAGAAAATTCAAGTAATTTCTTCTTGAAATAAGCAAAGTCTTCTCTCACTTTTAATCCTAACATCATTAATTTATCCTGTAAGAAAAAATAACAAGATTCATCGTCTAATTTTGAGATTTTTTTTAGCTAGTCAGGAATGTTTTTTTCAGTGTGATTTCCATAGCAGCTATGAGAAGAATCTACAAGGCATCTAGAGCAAAGATGGGAGTGTGTTCTGTCTCGTCTTCACGGCTGAAAGAGAAGGCGGATGGCTAGAAGACATCGGTGCTAATTAAAGCCATTAGACTTGAGCTCTTCTCGCTCCTCGAGGTTCCTGGTTCTGGATGTTGACTTGCAGGTTGTGATTGCCAAGACTCCATTTGCATTTAAATGGCAGGAGTCCCGAGCAAGTCGATAATAAGCTTTAAGGAAAGACTGGTGACCAATTTATCCACCGACTCACCGTGACTACACAACCTTGTCACTGTGTGTGAACAACACTGCAAAGACGCCGTCTAAACTAGGAACATGAGGAATCTGCTTGAGAAGTTCTGCTTCCATTGGACCTCCACACACACTAACACTAGTAAAAGAGACGTGAACCAGCAGCAAATGATCCTTTAATGAGCAGTAACCAGGCAAGATTTACAATTCAATGAAAGCTAAAATGAAACAAAGGTCTTGAATTCATTAAAATGAGACGCTCTGATTGGTCGGCCACCAATAAGTGTCCAGAACCAGAGCTGGGATTGGCTCAGAAATAATGCCAGTGGTTCAGAAAGTGGATGGATGCTATTATTAAAAGAGACGGAATTATAAAAGATGGACGTTGGGATGGATAGATGATAGAGAAATGGATGAACATTTGGACTGTTGGATGGAAGGATTTCCTTAAATTAAATTCACATATAGAAATTGATGCACCGCCAACTGACTGTCTTCCTTTTTCAATTTTCTTTTAACTAAATGAAGTGCAATTTCATTGACTAATCCTTGTTCAAAAGCAACAAAGGCTATTCTAATCAAAGAAGGAGGAGAAAGAAAGACATTTTTGATCAAACGAGCCTTCTTCACTGAAATGTGTATTATTGTCATTCATTTTCAAAAGAGATGAGACGTTTAAACAACAGGGTCGAGATCAACAAATGCTCAATTTTGTTCGCACAACCGACTCTTTCAGCAGCTAAAAATAATGCAAAGAGCTCAACGCAAAAAGCCACAAATGTGGGAAAGTCATGACGAGATACTAAACTCCTGATTCGTTCTTGCTTTCTTCTTGACTTAATCAGATAAGCATCCAAAGCTCATCAATAATAAAAAGAGGCTAGAATCATGTAAAATTCTCTAAGAAGCCCATCTCCCTTTGTACTTTACCACTATGACAAAAATGAATAATTCATATCATTACAGAGCATCTGAGTAGCTGTTTCTCTCTCTCCTTTCTTTCTTTCTTTCTTTCAGTTTTTCTTTCTTTCCTAAAATAAGCGTTAAAATGCCATAATCGTTTACAATTGAGTTAGCTTGAATTGCATGCAAAAGGTTATGTTGACATTTTCAAAGTGTGTGTGCTTATTGCTCAAATCAGATTGGTCCAGTGCTAAAACCTGAATGTAAGCAAAGGTCTCGCAAACTTCCCGTAACTGTCTCTTTGCTCCTAACAATGTCCTGATACGTCACTCTGAGATTCTTCTCCACGCTCTCAATCACTATATATGGTGATGTTTTTCTCATCTACGACTGATTCTTATACAATTCCTGACTTGGGCATGACCTTATTACGTCTACGATCTTTTCTTTTCTGAATAGAGACCGAGACAGAGAAAGAGATCGGTTGCGGAGCTTGGTCTCAGTCTGTCACTCCTCAGTGATTTTGAAATTAAATTTAATCATCGTGTCGTGTGTTTCATTTCTTAATAGAGTACAGTCTTTTTCGGTAAAGAACGGGTTTTAATGAGTATTACACCCAACATTCTTTCATACGGTTCTGAGGAACAGTCCATCATCCAGGCTTGGAAGTTGTGTTTTCCTCAGTAAATAAAAGCAGAGAAACTGGCCTTCCCTGGAGGATCCCAGGCCTTAACACGGCCTTTACAGACAAAGCTAATGCAATATCAGACCTCAGCTTTCAGGCTCTTTCAAGGTCCTGTTGATTTCCACACCGTGTTTGGTCAGACACTCGTCGCTCTCCCGATGCGATTCAATCAGCCAGAGGCCAATGTAGGTAAAGCAAGACGAAGCCCATGATTGAGGCTGATAGACGTCAGCGATATTACTTGCAAGGACGTGCTTTCATGTTCAGCATCAACGCAGGAAGTCAGAGAAGAAAGACAATCACTGATGACTAACTGACCAAAAGCAACCAAAGATGATTTATCGCCACACGACACACAGCCTGACGAGCCAGACCACGTCACTTACCCGCTCAGAACCACTATGAAGTCCATGACGTTCCAGCCGTTTCTCAGGTACGAGCCCTTGTGGAAGGCGAATCCCAGAGCGACGATTTTGATTCCTGCCTCTAAGCAGAACATCCCTATAAAGTAGGGCTCGGTTTTCTCCTAATAACACAACACGGAAAAAACATATAAATAAAATAAAAACATATAAATAAAATCAATAAAACTGACCAGATCTGTTCAAACTCCTCATGAAGACCTGAAGTCAGATGGAGGGCGGGTCGACACTTTTTGTACTTTTATTTTTTTTTTTACACACGTTTTGTACTTTACTCACTTTTTGTACTTTGTACTGTTTCTGCGTTATTTGATTTTATTTTTTATCTCGCAATTGTGTGTTTTTTTTTACATTTCATATTTTATCTTTATATCTATTGTTTTTATCGTATTTCTATTCTTTATCTTTTTATTTTATTTCCCTTTGCACATTTTGTTGTATCTCCTCCATCTCTATGTTTTAATGCTGGAACGGTCAAAAACACATTTCACTAAATGTTGTACTACGGATAATATGTATGTGACAAAAAAAATTTGAATTTGAATGAAGGGAAAGTGACGAAAAATGTCCACTTCCAGCCGTAAACGCTATATGCAATAAACAGAATAAAGTGGAAGGAAAATACATAATTAAAAGAGTAGCATACTCTTTTATCTTTAACATAGTTTAAACAGCATTATCCCCTGAAACCTTTACAACAGACAGCAGATTATAACAGGAAGTCTGATGAGTAGTTTTCGCAAAACACAGAACAACTTAAAACTTTATTGGATTTAATGTTTGATCTTAACCACCACTTAGATTGATTATTAGTTATTGTATTGATCATTGATTAGTTAAAGTGACTATAGATTGATAAGTAGATGTGTCCTCACAAGTCTCTTGGACATGGGGGTCTTGTCTTCTCCAGGTAGATGTTGCTCCAGAGCGAGAACGATGCAGTTGGCGATAATTGTGGCCAGAATCATGTACTCAAACGGAGTTGAGCAGGAAGGTTAAGGAAGTTATGCCACCCACAGATGTGAAAGAACCAACAAACACATTTAAAAACAATTTGTTTAAAAGACAAAAACAAGAAAGCAGAAATTTAGAGGACAAACTTGTACATTTTGAAGAGCATCTTCATTTCTCAGATCCAGGTTCCAGCCAAATTCAGCTTTTTTTCTGTTGATGTATTTAAAGTGCACTTAAAATCTGTTTATTGCTCCAGTATTACTCGTATCTTTACTCCACAGATTGAGACCTACCATGTATACAAAATCTGAAAAAAAAAAAAAAAGCAGAGCTGGAAAAGAAATGATGAGACGGAGGAAGAAGAGACAAAAAGAGAAGACAAAGGTCTTCACAAAGATGGAACGAGACAGAAGGATCATATCTGTGGCATCAGACTCTTCTGGTCGACCATCAGCTGGTGACCTCAGAACTAACAAGGTGAATAATCCATTAGTCTTCTGTAAAACCAAAAAGATCAAAAAGATTGTATATACGCAAATATAAGCACCCCCTAATTTTTCAGGCACAAAATGAAAATTAAAAAAAAAAAATTTTTTAACTCGTTTTCAGCCGTTAGCGAGTTAGCCGTTAGCGCTGTACTAACAAATGCAATCTGGTCCATCTATTCAATTATAATGACTGAATTTTGTTTAATCTGACTTCTTCCCGTGTTATTTAGCCACTGTTAAGTGTCTCAGTGTGTCTATTGTTTTATGTCCCAACAATGAGAAATGTACATTTTGCAGCAGCCCCAATGTTAAAACAATAAATATAGAAAAAATTGTCCTAGTAGTAGAATATGAATGGAAAAAATATTGCACATTGTTGATATACGATTTAGATAGAAATTAAATTAAAATTTCGTAACTGGAACTGGAACTTTTTCTTCTGTAACGCTCCTTATTGAGCTATTAAAAACAAAAATATGCTTTTATTAAAATGCACATATGTATTGAAATTGGTGATTATAAGCACCCCCTCAATTGTGAGCGTCTAAAATTTGTAAAAAAAAAAAAAAAGTGCGTAAAATTTGCGTAAATACAGGTTTTGAAATGGACTCTCACTCCATCTGTTCCACCTCAAGGACGATGACCAAGCAGCAATCTAGTACGTTCAGGCCAAAATACAATTTGAACCTTCATCCACGAAGACCAACGGCAAAACTATTTTCAAGCGCAATAAATCCTGGTCGTTTAGACTCGAGCTCCAGGGTTTGTGAATCTGGAGGATTAAATAAAGAGGAGCTTCTTCACCTCCGCCACCACATCCTCCGTTCTTCTCCATCTCCTGTTCTCCGGAGATTTACGGGATCAATTATTGAGTGAGCATGAGCGCGGTGGGTTCTTTCTCCCAGTGGGGATCAGAGGGTGGAACAGCTGTGGCTTCCCCAGCAGCACAGCGGCCTCATGGCTTCATTAAGTCCCGTGTCCTTTCCACCTGTCTACCTGACCCCCAAAACAACCCTCAGGACCGCACGCATCCCTTGGCTTTACAGCAGGGGGGCCCAAACTTTTTGATTCGCGGGCCATGTTGGGTTCTAACATTTGACAAAGGGGCCGTACTGGGCTCGGGGAAACAAAACACACATTTTTGCAAATAATTTAGTGTTTAACATTAAATAGTGTTTATTTCTATTGAAAAATGAGAAAAAGAAAAACGTATATAATAACAATATTTATAAAATAACAAAACCGTGGAAACAACTGGCGCGGCTACAGTAGTGGAAAGGCATTGTGGGAACGTTTTTGGTCAATACACGTTCTTAATTTATTTTTGGTTTATTTTTAGACACTCAAAACCTTAAAGCTCTCGCGGGCCACATGAAATGACATGGCGAGCCACATCTGGCCCCCGGGCCTTGAGTTTGACACATGTGCGATAGCCCAATCGGATCACAGCAGAAAGATGGTTTATTTGAGCACGGTCTTGTGTGAGAACGGTCCGAGTCTGCAATGCTGATTGGTGGAAGGACTTTTATTCAATCAGGGAGATTCGTCGACAGTCTGAACCGAGGATTCCGTGCCACCAAAAAAAAAATTATTTTCTTGCAATCACAAGGACAAGAAGAGTAACTCCGTCCGAGCTCACAGACTTGTACTTGCTTTTATCGTGATCAATAAATAGCTGTGTAGTTTAAGTGATGTTTCTAAGTTTTCTAAGAGATGTTTAAATGATTCCGCTTGAATTTTCCTGTTTTGTTTGGGTTTTTTTTTTAAATAAAATGTTTAAAATTAAAATATTCCAATATATTTTGTTCAAATTTTGTTACTGTAATGTATTGTATCTTTTATTCTACTTTTTATTTTCTTTTACACTTCTAGTTGAGTATACTGTACTCAAATTTCACAATTAGAATTAACTAAAATAATTGGAGCACATTATGTCTAAATGTAAGGACAGTTTTATGAGAAAAATAGAAATACTGGAAAGAATTGAATAAAGTTTTGAACGTATGTAATTGTAAAAAAAAAAAAGAATGTAAAATAATCTGATAGCTGCACGTAAGAGTTTTTCTCAGTTTTATGTAAATTCATCCAATTTGAACACATTTGAAAATCAGACAATTAGGGCAAATCTGTTAATTAGTAAGAAACCTAAACATGTATCCACTGCCTGTGAAACATTGTGTAGGATGCTTAAAAAGTTTGTATAATATAGAGCACAAAAACACGTCATTTCCTTTGCCACTAAGCAGATCTGTCTCAGCACTTTCTTTCATGTTGTAAAATGTACCTGCGCTGCCTGGCAACTGTTTTCTGATTGGCTACAAACGGCACTCAGCCATTACTGTCAACAGCGTTTAATTACACCGCTGATCTTTTCTTGTTGTACTACTTGAATATTATTCCCAATGGGATGAGGTCGATTTAATTTTACCCCGGGACTCTAGTTGCATTTGCTTTGGGTAAATGCCAAGTCATTACAGCACCATTAGCGGGGTCTCGTCAGCCCCCTGAAGCTCTCGGCTCCGGAGTGAGAGATGTGTGATCACATGATTCAATTCAGCCTAACGGGATCGCACACACTGACTTTATATCATAAGCAGGGCCAGATGCATGCTCTAACTTAATTTAGCATGTAGGTACACACACACACACACACACACCTAATTAAAATAAAACCAAGAACCTGTTTAATCTAGTGATGGTCAACCTGTTCTTACAGCATATCGTGCTTATATCATGCGTTATCATTATAAACATCTGTAACAACCAGCTGAAGTTCCTCAGACAAAAGCAGCGTTAAACACACAATGACGCAAAACCGACGTCCCTGGAAATGACGCCTGTACGAGACTGATTCACACTTTATACTTGTCAGCTGCGTGGTGCGAAAAGTTCCTCTTTTTAGCACACACACACACACACACACACTCACGTGTCAACTGAAAAAAAAAATGACGGCTGTTTCTAAAACACTCTAACTTACTAAACCAAGAAAGTGCCCTACAAATGACAAACACCATACAGTAGATCACAAAATAATATTGTATTTAATCTGTCTGTCAAGTATATAGATTATATATTTCATTATTTTATTAGTATATATTTTTTTCATTTATCACAAAAAATTTCACAAAAAAGTAGATCACAAAAAAATGTTATTTAATCTATCTGTCTGTCTGTCTAGTATACAGATTATATATTTCATTATTGTATTAGTATATATTTTATCATTTTGCACAATACATTTCACAAAAAAGTTGATCACAAAATAATATTGTATCTGTCTGTCTGTATAGTATATAGATTATATATTTTACTAGTATATATATTTTTTTATTTTTCGCAAAAGATTTCACAAAAATGTAGATCACAAAATATTGTATTTAATTTATCTGTCTGTCTGTCTAGTATACAGATTATATATTTTATTAGTTTATTAGTTTAAATGCTTCCCTCCACTGTATTTATTTTACTCCTGTTAAAAATCCGTACTAATAGAAGCAGTGCTCATCCGCATCACTCCACCAGGTCTTAAACCTTGTCTACGGTGACATTAAAAAGCCTTATCAAAACCCAACAATTGCTCTGCACCTGTGACAACGGCGGTCGACAAGCTTATCGTCTGCTGTCATTGACTCATCTCATTTGCATCACAGAGAAGCCTTTTACATCAAAATGTGGCACTTTGAAGCCCGTAATCAAATTCAAGCACCTAAACACTTCGTCCCAAATATGTGCCGGCGTCACACACTTCTCCCTTCCCCTGGCAAACTCATTAACAATTGTCCATGCGTCTTCATAATCTCCAATAACCAGCTTGACAGGGTATTAATTAGCTTGAGATGTTCACACAATTAACTCACAACAACAAATTGAAAAAAAATAAAAAATAGAAAGAAAACGTGCTCCCAGACTCAAAACATAAAACTAAACAAAGTAATTCCGAACAAGATTAAATCAGGAGGGCACAATATAATCATGTATAATTGATTATTAAAGTATGAAATATGCATGCTCCATTCTACCAAGATGCTATTTACCAAGAAAACTTTAATAATAATATATATTTCTAATAATATTTATTTCCATATACGTCCATAATAATATATATACTCAAAAACTCTGTCCATGGTCCTGAAATGAGATCAACCTATCAGCTTTCAGGACCATGGACAGCATACAGTACAGTAGCTCATGCTGTGATGCAATTTAAAGAAATCGGGTAATAAATAATAATAATAATAATAATAAGAAGAAGAAGAAGAAGAAGAAGAAGAAGAAGAAGAAGAAGAAGAAGAAGAAGAAGAAGAAGAAGAAGAAGGACGCTAAAAGAACTGTAATTTTACACAAGTCCGTGACAAACACATTGACGCAAGAACCAATGAAACGAAGTTCTAATAACTCCCTTCTATGCAGTCAGTTGAAATGAGGATTTCTGAGATGAGGTTTATTTACCACCCAGACACAGCGTGGCACATCTGGCGTGTGTAAAGGATATGGCCACTCTGTGATCTTCTTGGCATACTTCCTAACAACGTTGTCCTCTCCGAAGATGAAGAGGGACCTGTTGACGGTGAAGCAGTTCTGTCTGACCGGGATGGGGTTGTACAGGGCCATGGTTCGGGCTCGCTGGGCTTTGGTTTGTTTGAAGGCTGGTGAGATTCCACCCGTGGACACGCCGGGAACATCCCGGTTCCGACTGCGCTCCGAACCCCCGTCCCCGGCGCCCAGCAGACCGGGCACATCGTCTCCGAACCGGGCCATTCTGTGAGGAGGAAGAACACGTTTGGCTTTGTGAAGCAAAACCGAGCGATTAATCGACGATAGTGACGGTTAAAGAGCGCGCGCGCGGCGTCTGTCTCTCCAGCACGCGCAACACGTAGCCGCGCTCCTCACAAACACCTCAAACCATCCACAACACAACACAACACGACAAGTTGACATAAAAAGTAAGTCGCATTACCTATTGGATAGTGACACCGCTTATAATCCGTGTGTTGACTCGTACATCCCATGAATGGTGTTTTCAACAAAAAAGGAGCAAACTCTTTTACAGCAGCGGGCGGCAGATCTGCTCGTGTTTGCACCAGAGGAAGAAAAACCGCATTGGATCCGATTCGTTAACTCAGTTGAACTGTTCCACTAATACAATGATGTGTTTTTCGGTAATTCCGCGCGTTAACGCATCTTCAGCACGCTCCATCCCCAGTGCGTGCACGCGCATAGTGGCGCGCGCGCGCGAGCGGCTTCAGGTTGGCACGCGCGCGCTCGAGTGAGTGTGTGTGTGTGTGAACGCAACAGTCGACGAGTAAATAAATGCCAACACACCTGCTGTAACAAAACGGAAACGGAAATAAAATCGCTAGGTTTTGATCGCTTCGTGTTATACAATTTAAACAACTTAAAGAGTTCACAACTACCTCACAACTAGTTAGGAATTAACGTCTTACATGTTTCATTTATATTTTTGCAAATTGGAATAAAAAAAGCGTGGAAAAAAAAGATTCGCTGTGATTGAGGCTTGATGATTCCTAATGACGTCATCAACTCCGCCCTCTTCCGGACATCTGCACGTTATACGATCCAATAAAACATGAACAACATAAAGTCCCAAACTCTTTTTTAAAAGTTCGCATGTGCAAACAATATATTTAAAATACGTACTCGTGAGCATTCATTATAAAACACACATTCAGATCCCAAAGTTCCAATTTAGTGCCTCAAAATTCCCCTGAAAGTTTGTTCTGGTTAATGTTCCTGTAGTCTGAATCTGCATCTACATCTAAACGATTTATTCAGTCTATATTTTAATGAGGACAAACCTAAAAGCTAACCCAAAAACATGATTTTATTACGCAACATTTTCCAAAAAAAAAAAAAAAAAGAGGCACCCAGAAACAAAAAAATGGGCAAAACCTGCAAAACATTTACTTAAATACATACACAAAAGCCACTTTAGCAAAGTGTACAAAAAGAAAATAATATACTGATGAAAAAATGTTCTAAATCAGTCATGACAGGTTAATAATCACTTCAACGAACTTTATGCTTTAGCATAAAAGCATTTTCATTAGCGTTAAAGTAATAGCTTCAGACTTTAGCATTAGCTTAGCTGTAGCTGATTAACAAGACCAAACAGAATCTGACAAACAACATGAAGAAAACAGGTTTAAATAGAAAATCCCAAAAAAGAAGCTTAAACCAGAGCGGTGGGAAGGTTTATCTAGTAAAACTGAATTAAACAAGGTTTAGATGTGAATAGATTCGGCTACTTTGAGTTCACCAGGTCAAACTTTAGTGTTTCCAGTTCTAAACCCCTTTATTTAAACCTCATGCTTTTATGTGTGGCTTTATTTTGGTATTTTAGGTTAAGTTTAGTTTGTGTTTTTTTATTACGCTCCCAAAATAGACAGAATATTAACACTTGAGATAAAATGAAGGACCAACCATTGGTAAAACATTGATAATTTGATGTCAACAATAATGAAGATGAGCTTTTCATTTGATACATATGTCATATAATTAATTGGTCAAAAATTGAGAGTTTTCACAGAAACACAAGATGTGTAATAACAGAAGTCCCTGCTCTTTGTTCCAGCGGGACATTAGATGACGTCACATGATCAGTTAAAAATGAAGCAGCGGAACCCTTTAAAGAGTGAGAGAAGCGGCTAAAAATAGTCTGAGAGAAAAAATAGATGCTGCTAATAGAAACCATGATGGAAGCTGCAAGAGTCCAATGACCCAATGGATCATTTCACACTGAGGTCATTATCAGAGGAACAGAGGAGCGAGACGGAGGAGAAGTGTGTCTTCCTTCTCTCAATAGAACTCCTTGTCTTTCTTAGACAGTGTTCCAACCTGTGTGTGTGTGTGTGTGTGTGTGGCCCCTAGTGGCTACTGTATATTACCTATCTATTCCCTATCTATATATACTGTATATATAGTGTGAGACACGACAGTATAGAGAAAACGAAAGGAGCAGATTTACCTTTAATTCAATTCAGCTTAATTCTGAAATATTCTTAAAAGCGGCTGAAATGTCACAAGTCAAAACAATACAAAACAGCGTCAAGACATGAAAACCAAGCGGTCAAAACATAATCACAGTAAATGATGCAGCAACATATCTGATGTATAATAATCACACATTGGTTTAGAGAGTTATTGAAATCATCCACCAAATGAAGAAACCACCGCCATTCTGTATTCATCAAAAGGTTTTCATTATTTTATATAAAATATATTACTTTACATTATAAAACAATACAGTTATATAATTATACGGTATTATTGTTATTGTTAATATTATTATATAATTACTGTTATTGTTATTATTAGTGTTGTTGTTATTATTGTTGTTGTTATTACTACTGTATTATTATTATTATTATTTATTAGCTCTGAGCATGTTTCCCTTTACTACTTGCCATTCATCATATAGGTTGATTTGGAAAGCAGTTCACTAGCAAGTGTCCTATATTAAGATGCTCTATAAATACACACACACACACACACACACACACACACACACACACACACACACACACACACACACAGTCCATCCTCATGGCCAATTACTCTACAGATTGGGAAAGTGCAGTGCTGATTTGCGGAGTGTATGGAAAATGTGCTTATGGCGACAGAAAGACAAAAAGTGTGAATGTGTGTCAGGGCAAAAGAAGAAAGACAGACACAAAGGCGGAATGAAAGCGGCTTTCATCCCACGTCAACACCTTTTCATATGAGTGAGGTGAAGGCGCTTTATGGAAATCATGGGAGTGGTCAGCGCTCGGACACGCCCCAAGTGTGGGACATTCACCTCGGAAATAGAATACAATTTTTTTCTTTAGGGAATGGGGTGTGAGAGACGCTCTTGTGAGCATAAACCACCAAAGAAATATAGTTCTTAATTGGTGAAATTGCATTTTGAGGTTTTATTGGGTTTTTAAAATGTTGTCATTTTTTTACATGAAATTAACAGGGTATTTAAATGTTCAAATCTTTTTTTGTGTGTTATGGCAAACATTTTGTATAGAAGAACTATTTTAGACAGAATTATATACGATGGAAGACTTTTGTACTCTTTTTATTCTTTTTATTAAGCAGTATTGATGCTCACATTTTTGTTGTATTTGCATTGTTATTGCTTTATACTGTACTAATGATTCCAGTAAATTAACCTTAATTAACCTTTTCAATACTAATTGAAAACACTTTTCTTGAAAAGATTAAATAAAAGTAGAGAAAAAATTGATTGAAGTAAATAAAAATGCTGTGATTGGTCAATTAAAGGAGTGTCAAAACACACACACACACACACACACACACACACACACACACACACACACACCGCCCTGGAACTTTTGTTAATCACGAACATTTTAATTAATTACAATAAACTCAGAAACATCCTTTCTCTGATATAATCCAGTGTCCTTGTCATTCTAACAGCGGTTTCCATGGCGACTGTACACCCTTGAATTCCTAATGCTCCTGTCGAGCGGCATCTCTCAATAAATACACCTTTTCTAACCGTGTTTTTCAATCGGTAAATCCTTCAACTTTCTGAGGCCTTCAAACTTCTCCATCCAGCCGGACACACTCTCTATCTTCCAGCGCACACACACACACACACACACA
>CM051503.1:21310617-21338884 GCA_028031935.1 Paedocypris micromegethes
AAAACAAAAAACTATACTACGTAATGGAGAACCATAAAGGAAGAAGTTTACGAGAAGAACATGACCACAACACCTCCAGGTACCATGACAACAAGCATCATCCATCACGCTGGCTTTCTCTGATATGTATCTCTCTGGAAAACTCTCATCAAGCTGCCGTGGCATTTGTAGACACCTTCACACAATCCGGATTCCAGACAGTTTCTATCCAACAAAAGCAGGGCAGTCGTCTTAGCTCTCGGTCAGAGAAGAGAAGAAGGTGAAAGCTGGAGACAGCGAGTGGCCGAGGGCTATTCAACCTGTCACGACTACACACACACACACACCAGATAAGATAAGAGCGCCGCACCAAACAGCCTGGACTCCTCGCATCGTATAGAGCAAATAAACCTACACTGCGAAAAAAACACGTGAAAAAGTGAAAAAATGAAAAAGTAAATGAGTAAAAAAATGTAATCAAGTAAAATTTGACTTGGTAAGACGACTTCAAACCAGACAAAAAAAATATCTTGTAACAGATTTGTTTCTACGTTTGAGTTGTTGTTCTGATTGGCTTTAATATAAAATATCAAATTTAGAAATTTCACTTGACATTTTTTGTTTCAGGAAGTTTCGTGGTAAAACAATGTCTAAATTTCTCAATTTAGTGTAAAATATCATCAGAATTAGCATTTATTTCCAAGCGAGAAAATTCAAGTCTTACTTTCTTGAAATGAGCAAAGTCATCTCTCACTCTTAATCCTAACGTAGTTCATTTATCTTAATAGCAAGAAAATAACAAGATTTATTGTCTAATTTCAAGGTGTTTTAGCTTGTCAAGAATGTAATTTTTGCAGTGTATACCTTACACAAGAAATCAAAAAGTTGTTTTTCATGACAGGTTTTTGCTAACGTACGGAGAACGGATGGGTTTGACACATTCGGATAAACAAATCTTGAAAAAAAATGTCTGTTTATTCCCAAAAACACATAAAGTTCAAGTTCAAGTTTATTAATATAGCCCTTTTCTTAGTTCGAGACCAACGCAAGGCGCTACGCAAATTAGGGAAAAATTGTCTTTAAAGAAGAAAAATTTCAGGAAAAAAAAGTCAGTTAAAAAAAAAAACAAAGTGGTAAAGAAAGCTTGTGGGCTCCGTGTGACTGCATGTAGGTCTATATATAACGCTGTGTGTGGCTCTTGCTCGCTCTCGTCTACACAGTAAAAGCAGATCTCATTATCTCACACAGCATCTCCACATTCTAATGACGTTTATTAGGGAAGGAACAAAATCACCCACATACTACTCAATTCCATTGTCTTATAGTATAATACAGTCTACTGCTATTTACTGGGCCAAAACACACTAAACCTTACTGTCTAGCACTCTACTGTACCATACTGAACCAGACTATGTGAACAACACTAAACTAAAACATACATACATCAGGGGTGGCAAACATACGGCCCACGGTCCGAAACCGGCCCCCAAGGAGGTTGATCAGGCCGGAGAAACATTGGAACGTGGGGGAGAAAAAGCATAAAAGTCTTGGAATTCATTTTTTTTTAATTATCTGCAATTCACTATTTCCAGAGTAGAACGCTGTATCACTGAGACAGACTGAAAACTTTGCTCTCCGTCTCTCAGCTACACCCTCATTAGCCAAAGTGTCGTTATCTAAACAAAAGTAGATAAAAAGTGTAAAATTTTCAAAGAAAAGTGGAGCACGTCCTATTTAGTTACAGAGATATTTCTAAGGAAATATGAGGAATTCTAGGAAAAATTCTTGGAATGTTTTGTGGAAGGACAGTTCATTAAATTTCAGTATGTTCCTAATGTTCTTGTGCTGTTTAACATCAAAACAAAAGAAAGACACAGTTTTTTGGTTCTTTTTTGAACATTTGATCAATTTTTTGATCAATTGAACATTTGAATACGATTACGATTAACGAGCAATTATTTTATTATTTGATTCATATTTGTAGCCATCAAAGTTCTCCTGCAAGTTTTGTGCGTAAATACGCTCACATGAAAAGTGAGAGATGTTTGAACAAAGTGTGCATTACTTGATTTTAAAATAATTGACAGAAACACGCACAGATCTCATATATAATAATAATAATAATAATAATAATAATATGAGTTTCTGTAAGGCGCTTTTCACAGTTTTAACTGTCATATATGAAGTGTGTATGATTGTTGAAGTGCCTAAGTCAAACAATCGCTTTGTTTGTCCAAAAAAAGTAAAAGAAAAAAAATAACATGCACATTTGGGAACAGAATAAATTATTTTTTATATTTTATTATTTATATAAATGAAATCACCGCACCATCACCTCACCATCCTGTCAGTGTAAACAACAGATTGTCGTAATGAAAAACAAACTCTTTTAAATACGGTTGAGGTGATCTTGTCATGTCACTGTATTAAAATGAATTTACTCTTCAGTTCTTACTCAGAAGCGTGAGCGTGTTTAACCCTTTCACGTTTCTACTCTAAATTAGAACCACCACTGTACACATTGCATGGAAATATTACACGTATGTATTATTATTACCAGTGTGCTATTACTTATCAGATAATACGTTTGTTAAAACAGGAAGTCTAGCCTAACCGGGCCTTGATTTTAGCTCACGAGTATTGATACTTAGCACACAGTAACACAAAAAAAGCACATGAATGAAAAAATATAAAACAAAATGAGTAAAGAATGTCACGACGACTGTCACTCGGACAGAGCTGGGGGGAAGGACCCACGTGCACGGCACAGAACCACAGGGGAGCACTCCAAGGGTTTACAGTTGCAAAAGGGGTTTATTTCTAGAAGGCGTGGTCGAACAGGCCGGGTCATACACGGGTAATCCACATAGCAAAATAAACTAGAATCAAAAAACTAGAACAGAAACAAGACTGGACAAGACGAGATCACGAGGCTAGAGTGACAGGGATTAGACATCTGACAAACTGGCAAAGACCGCGGGCACGAGAGAGAAATAAATACAAGACATTAAGACGCAAACGACCGGCAGCTGGACAAGTTAACGAGACAATTACGTGATAACTAGTGACTAAACGCAAGACACCTGGAGACACTTAACACGATCGGGGAAGCACGAGGATGTGACAGAACAACAAAACACACGTGGGGAGGCCACATCAGGAGACAGCTGGGAATGAAAACACAGAACGATCAAACCCGGATGTAAACAAAGCGTGATGACAATACAAAATAAAGATCAAAATAAAAGTTCACAAACACAAGTCCGAATCCATGACAGAACCCCTCCGTCAAGGGGCGAATTCCAGACGACCCAAAAAAAAGAAAAAGTCATGGCGAGTTGTCCAGGTCATGGCACAGCCCGTTGCAAGGGTCCGGCGGGGGACCGGAAGGGCCGCAGTAAGAGTCCGGCGGACGGCCAGGCGGGCCGCAGCAAGGTTCCGGCGGGCGGCCGGAGGGGCCGCAGCAAGGTTCCGGCGGGCGGCCGGAGGGGCCGCAGCAAGGTTCCTGGCAGGCGGCCGGAGGGGCCGCAGCAAGGGTCTGGCAGACGGCCCTTTACTGCCAGCAAGAGTTCAGGAGGACGGCCGGGCGGGCCGCCGAGCAGAAGTTCCCGTGGGCGGCCGGAGGGGCCGCAGCAAGGGTCCGGTGGGCGGCCGGAGGGGCCGCAGCAAGGGTCCGGTGGGCGGCCGGAGGGGCCGCAGCAAGGGTCTGGTGGGCGGTCTTTCACCGTCGGCAGGAGTTCAGGTGGGCGACCTGGTGGGCCGCTGCAGAGGTCTGGAGATCGGCCGGGCAGGCCGCAGCAAGGTGGACGGTCGTTCACCGCCAGCAGGAGTTCAAGAGAACGGCCAGGCGGGCCGCTGCAAGATGGGCGGTCCTTCACCGCCAGCAGGATTTCAGGTGAGCGGGCTGCAGCTGTAGTCGACGGGGTGGATGGACTCCCCGACCCTGGAACAGCAGGAACATCCATCGCAGACACCGACTCAGACGCACTCGGAGTCGACACAGGGTCATGAACGCACACAACAGCCACAGGACCAGAAACGCCCGTAGCCTAGGTCGAACTGTGGTGTTGCTTAGCTGGCATAGGACGTCATGATCAATCTGTGGCTGGGCTGGAGCATGACGTGGCTCTGGAGCTGGAGCTGGAGCTGGAGCGGATGACGTGGCCTGGAGCTGGAGCTGGAGCGTGACGTGGCTCCTGGAGCTGGAGCGTGACGTGGCTCTGGAGCTGGAGCTGGAGCGTGACGTGGCTCTGGAGCTGGAGCTGGAGCGTGACGTGGCTGCTGGAGCTGGAGCTGGAGCGTGACGTGGCTCTGGAGCTGGAGCTGGAGCGTGACGTGGCTCTGGAGCTGGAGCTGGAGCGTGACGTGGCTCTGGAGCTGGAGCTGGAGCGTGACGTGGCTCTGGAGCTGGAGCTGGAGCTGGTCGTGGCGAGACGTGGTCGACCTGGGCAGGCCGTGGCGAGACGAGGTCGGCCTGGGCAGGCCGTGGCGGAGACGTGGTCGGGCGGAGCCCGCAGGAACGAGGGGTGGCGGGCGGAGCCCGCAGGAACGAGGCGTGGTCGGGCGGAGCCCGCAGGAACGAGGCGTGGTCGGGCGGAGCCCGCAGGAACGAGGCGTGGTCGGGCGGAGCCCGCAGGAACGAGGCGTGGTCGGGCGGAGCCCGCAGGAACGCGGCTTGGTTCGACGAGGCGAGGCTTGACGGCTTGAGGCGTGGCTGACTCGGCACGGGCGTGGCCTGACTGGCACGGGGGGCGTGCCTGACTCGGCACGGGCGTGGCCTGACTCGGCCCGGGCGTGGCCTGACTCGGCACGGGCGGGCCTGCACTCGGGCCCGGGCACGCGGCCTGACTCGGCCGCGGGCGCGGCTTGACTCGGCACGGGCGCGGCTTGACTCGGCACGGCGCGGCTTGACTGGCACGGGCGGGCTTGACTCGGCACGGGCGTGGCTTGACTCGACTGGGCGCGGCTTGGACTGGACTGGGGCGCGGCTTGACTGGACCTGGGGCGCGGCTTGACTGGACTGGGGCGCGGCTTGACGGCAGAGGCGCGGCTTGACGAGCAGAGGCGCGGCTTGACTGAGCAGAGGCGCGGCTTGACTGAGCAGAGGCGTGGCTTGACTGAGCAGAGGCGTGGCTTGACTGAGCAGGGCGTGGCTTGACTGAGGAGCAGAGAAGACAGGGCTGGAGGACTGAGCAGCTGGACGAGACTAGAGACAGGGGACGAGACAGGACTAGGGACATGGACGAGACAGGACTAGAGACAGGGCTGGACGGGACTAGAGACTGACGAGACAGGACTAGGACAGGCTGGACGAGACAGGACTAGAGACAGGGCTGGACGAGACAGGACTAGAGACAGGGCTGGACGAGACAGGACTAGAGACAGGGCTGGACGAGACAGGACTAGCAGGACGAAGAAAACGCAGACGCGAGGACGGAGGACAGAACACAGGAGAAGACATAGCAAGTGAGCGGAACGAAAGTGAGCGAGATGACAGGGAGCGAAAGCGGCGCGAGCGCCGAGTTCGAGGGGTGAAATGCAAAGAGGCACGACGTACAGTAGAGTCAGGAGACACATGAGACGCAGGACCTATAGAAGTGGAGAACACGCGAGAAACTGGGGAGCACAATACAAGGAGCGAGCAGGAGACGGAGAGCGCATGGCGCGCACAGAGAGAACATGAGAGACAGAAGAGACAGAACGTATGTTAGAGACACCGGACACACAAGACGCATAGCATACAGGAGAAGCAGGGCGCACAGGAGATACAGGAAAAGCAGAGATTAGAGCAGAGCACGGGGAAGACACAGAACTCGAAGCCATGCAACGCACATGAGACACAGAAGAAGGAACAGAAAACTGGCTGACTTTTGTCGGGACGGTGAGCATTGTTTGCAGGTGCGGACTCCCTCGGCATCTGATAGTCAGACTGCACTATTGCAAACACGAGTGCCATAGCTCAAAAATGGCAGTCACTGGGGATCCGGCGGGTAATCTGAAGAACTCACAGGGGCACAGGCTCTCGAGTTGCTGCCATACCTCATCTGGGTGGATGTGACGAGTCGCTGGACAGTACTCAAGCACGGTATCCAGTTCCTCTTCAAAAGTGGCACACCGCTCATGCGCCGATGCCGTAGCCAGTGAGGAAAACAACTCCATTGCATCTGTGCTGGCTGGGTCCATTGTTGGCCAGTTTGTGCTGTCACGCCGACTGTCACTCGGACAGAGCTGGAGGGAAGGACCCACGTGCACAGCACAGAACCACAGGGGAGCACTCCAAGGGTTAACAGTTGCAAAAAGGGGTTTATTTCTAGAAGGCGTGGTCGAACAGGCCGGGTCATACACGGGTAATCCACATAGCAAAATAAACTAGAATCAAAAAACTAGAACGAAACAAGACTGGACAAGACAGATCACGAGGCTAGAGTGACAGGGATTAGACATCTGACAAACTGGCAAAGACCGCGTGCACGAGAGAGAAATAATACAAGACATTAAAGACGCAAACGACCGGCAGCTGGACAAGTTAACGAGACAATTACGTGATAAACTAGTGACTAAACGCAAGACACCTGGAGACACTTAACACGATCGGGGAAGCGCGAGGATGTGACAGAACAACAAAACACACGTGGGGAGGCAACATCAGGAGACAGCTGGGAATGAAAACACAGAACGATCAAACACCCGGATGTAAACAAAGCGTGATGACAATACAAAATAAAGATCAAAATAAAAGTTCACAAACACAAGTCCGAATCCATGACAAAGAAGACTTAAATCAAGTTAAATTATCTGCCAATGTGGTGAGAAAAGTTTACTTTGTAAGACGGCTTGAAATAAGATCTATTTTTTTTAAACAAGCATATTAATTCTAAGCTAGTTAATTTATGTTGTCAGGAAAAAGAAAACAAGATTTATTGTGCGATTTCAAGATCTTTTGCCTTGGCACGAACGCATTTTTTGCAGTGTAGTTTCAGGGTTCGTTTAACAGTTTGCGAATCTGCTTATTTTTATTCGGATTGTTTTCCGTGCTGACTGTAGATAGTGTGAAGCGGCGAGGATGGAAGAAGGTCTGTGTGAGCGAGAGGTTTAATTAGATCTTAAATGGAAACAGCGAGGACGGGAGGCTTGAGGATTCGCTCCAGCTTTTTCGAGAGTTTCGGTTTTGGCGTAATCAACGGCAAAGTTTCCATGGTGACGGTTACACGGTTTGACCGTTGCCTCTTTAAACACAAAGTCAGACGGGAGATGAAGAGATGACGTGGCTCTTGACTGTTTTGTCTAACTGAGTGTTTTTATCGGCAAAGATAGATCACACTGCAAAAAAATACATGTGAAAAGATAGTAAAAATGAGTAAAAAGAAATTTAATCAAGTAAAATCGTCTGCCAATGGGGTGAGAAAATTTCACTTGTTGACACGACTTAAAACCAGACAAAAGATCTTGTTACACAGTAATTTGTTTCTGCTTTTCAGTTCTTGCTCTCATTGGCTTTAATATACAAAAGTAGCTAGTTTCTTAAATTGAGAAACAATGTGTTCTTAAAATAAGAACAATTCACTTGACATTTGTTGTTTCGGGAAGTTTCGTGTTAGAACAATGTCTAAATGTCTCGATTTATAGTGTAAAACATCATCAGAATTAGCATTTTGTTCTAAGCAAGAAAATTCAAGTCCTATTTTTTTGAAATAAGCAAAGTCATCTCTCACTCCTAATCCTAACATCATTCATTTATCCTGTAAGAGAAAAAAAAACAAGATTTATTGTCTAATTTCAAGGTTTTTTAGCTTGTCAAGAATGTATTATTTGTGGTGCAGAGGTTGTGTAACAGTTTAGATTAAAAATGTGTGAGAAACTGGTGAAAGTGGAGGAGACCATTGAATTGAGAAACTCGAGTGATGCTAAAAGTGAGTCTGGCTCTGTGTGTGTTATTTTTCCCAGGGTGATGACTCACACAGCTCTGCATCCGTCATGCAACACGATCATGACAGACCTCGAAATAGATGATGAGAAAACAATGGCGCTGTGTTTCCTCTTCACATGGCTCAAGAAATCAAGCTGCAAAACCGTGTATAGTGAATCAAAAAACGCATTCCTTAAATATTTCTGCCCAAAAAGGACAAATCAAACCAACTTAGGGACAAAGAACCTTCCTCAAAACTTTCCTTCACAATCGCTTTTTCGGAAAAGTCCCATACGGCTGTAAATTTTAAAGTGCTAACTGATTATCAACGGGATTCCAGCCGAGCCACATTTTATACGTCCTAAATTATTCCGACTCGTTTAAGCAATTAAACCAACAGTACTTTTGAATTATCACTTGCTAATTGTAGTATACAGCTACTGCAATATAAGTCTCCACAGAAAGACTGTGTCATGTGACTCAGCTATGACATCATCAAGCTTGCACACAATTGGTTAGGACTCCATGGAAATAAGGAAACAATAAGTATCTCCATGTACGCATCAAAAACTATTCTATGATCTAGTTTTTGTTATAGTTTTTGGTTTGTGGAATATTCCCCATGTTTTGGTATTTTGCCTCCTGCGTTCAAACTCTCTCCTTCATTCAGCTGGATTATTGCCCTTTATTTATAAAAGATAATATTTGAAAAGCATATGGACCATCACCTTAATCTATTGATAAGCAGGGGTCGGGAACCCACGGCTCTAGAGCCAGATGTGCCAGATGTGGTCCGGTGGACTGGAAGTTCTTCAGCATCGCTCACTAATATTTCATATAAACATTTCTTTCCCTATTTAAACACTGGACTTGCGGAAAAAATATGATCCTCAGCAGTTTTCTTCACAACAGCTCCCAGTGCGTAATTTATGGCCACCTCTTAAGCCCAGCATCACCCATTTATTTTCCCCCGCTCCCTTAAAGCTGAAAAGGCTTAATAATTTAGCAGGGCCGGATTGATGAAAAACACTCGCAAACTGCTCCAAGTCACTACGGTTCCTGTTTTTACTTAAACCTGCTTTTAATGTTTCAACGTTGATTAATAAAATACTAATAATGGGGGGAAAAAATCAGTTGGTCATTTGCTAATTGTTGAAATGTGACAATTCTTCACATATCCATACATTTTTCTCCTTGTTTTTTCAGTGCGGCAAAAAATATAACTTCATTTTTCATTGTTATAATTTTTGTTTTATTTTGTCAAGTGACTTTTAGAAAGTAAAAAAGTGAAAATTACTTGTATTACTTCATATTTGGATTTCTTTTTCATTTTTGGGTCACAGGATTGGTGGCCAACCAGTAATAGAGCAGAACACACACACACACACACACACACACACACACACACACACAAAATAATAATATTAACAATAAATAAAAACAAAAATAATCAATTAAACAAAAAAACCCTCCATGGGAAAATAAAGATGATCTTGGGGTAAATTCTAAAGTCAAAAACACACACGACCAAAACCTAGAATAACTCTACTTAGCGGGAAAACCACTGCAAACAAAAAAAATAAGTAGAAGGAAAGCAAAATTAATAAATAATTAGAACTTGGGAGATGATTATGTAAATATATAATATGCAATGATAAACGAATTAATAACATGAAAATCTAAAACAAGAGGGCGGATAAAAACAATTAAAAGAGATTCAACACAACCAAAACCCCAAGACTTTGTGGCACTGACAAAATAAAAGTCCCCACCCAATTTTCCAGCGATCATATTGTTTTTTAGGGGCTTAAGTACAAATCTCTAAAGCAGACAATCCACCACGGGCAACAAGATGTACAAACTTGGCAAATAGAATCCAGTCTCTAATCGAAACACTGGAGCAAAAGAAGAAGCCTGTATTAATTTGTTTAACACACGACAGCATTTCTTCTCCTTCTCTCAGGAACAGTCCATTAGTGTCGTCACCACTCACATGAATCAAGCACTTCGCTGCCTCTTTATTCTCCACTCCAGCTCCATCATCTTCCCTCATCCAGACCCTCGGATGCTTAAGCAGTCAGGTGGTAACAAGTAACAGATCAACATACTCGAGTAAAAGTTTGGATGCTCAATGTATAAGTTACACTGCAAAAAAAAAACACGTGAAAAAATAAGAAAAACTAAATGAGTAAAAAAATTTAATCAAGTAAAATTATCTGCCAATGGGGTGAGAAAATTTGACTTGGTAAGACGCTTAAATCTACCATGTAACAAGATCTTTTGTCTGGTTTTGTTTCTGCATTTCAGTTGTTGTTCTCATTGGCTTTAATATAAAAAGCTATTAATAGCTAGTTTCATAAATTGAGAAACATTGTGACCTTAAAATGAGAAAATGTAACTTGACATTTATTGTTTCAGGAAGTTCTGTGTTAAAACAGTGTCTAAATGTCTTGATTTAGTGTAAAATATCACCAGAATTAGCATTTTGTTTGTCAAGAATGTATTTTTTGCAGTCTACTCCAATACAAGTAAAAAGTCACAAATTTTAAAAAAGACTTGAGTCAAAGTAGCAAAGTATCACATTTTAAAAGAACTTGAGAATTTTACTCATACTGAATTTAGGCTAAAAAAAATCTTTTGTTTTTAATGAAAATTATTTCACGAGAACTATTCATGAGGTTTTATTTTCTAATACAGAAATAAATTTAACACCTCAATGTTTTAAAAATGGTAAAACAAAATAAATAAATAGAACAAAAACTCAGTCACGATCAAACTCAACTGTGTAAAAAAATTTCCGCTCTGACTTTGCTGTGATTCTCAGTGACCTCAAAAAATTCATCTTCAAAAAAGCTGGTTTGTAAAGTTCTTGGCTTGGTAACATTACACTATATGTTATACATTACAACACGATATCACCTCGTCCGACCAAGAAATTATAAAAGCGGTATAAACCACTTACAATTACACAATGTAACAAAAGTAACAAAAGTAGTGGAGTGAAAAGGACAGCTACTCAATCACAAATGAATTGGAGTAGAGAGTTGCTTATATTTTTGATTCTCAGTACAAGTACAAAGTAGCCAAAAAACATACTTAAGTACAGTAACAAAGTCAATTTACTCAAGTACTTTACACCTCTGAAGGTCTTGTGAACAGAGACCACCAGGTAGATCTTCTGCATATACGTAGTCTCGGGGGGCACAAGGGTCTTTACACTTCTTCATACTGTGTTTAAAGCCAAATAACAACAGGTCATTTCAGCCGCACAACACCAGCGAACCACAAGAAACGATTCCTTCCGTCCTAAAATAGATTTTCCTCATCGACAAGCCACTTCTGCCGTCTGACTTTCTTTTCGAAGTAATTCTGGGCTTTAACAATCCATGATTTTTATTAGGACTTAAAAAAACGCAACTATGTTGGTGTTTTGATAAAGTAATCAAGAAAAAACTGTGTATATATACACATATTTACACACACACACACACACACACACACACACACACACACACACACACACACACACACAGGTCTTGTGTTCTTGTATCTTGAGTTATATTAAAATGTTATAATTTGTATATTATATATACTGCACAAACATATATTTATACACGTGTGTACACTATATACAGTATACAATTTTAGCAATTATTCATCTTGATCTACAGTGTGTTTAGATATGTTTAAAATAACTAGTAATTGTTTTTACTTTTAAAATATTGTTTTCCTAAAGAACTAAAAATAATTAGAGCAAAACAGCATTGTTACAAAGAAAATATAGAATATTTAAAGTCGATCAAAAAGCAATACACACTGAATGTATTTTTAAATTATTTAAGTTACAACAGTTTTTCATTAAAAAATTTAAGTTACAACATAAACATTAAGTTTATTAATATTGTATAAGTAACTGAAACACATATAGAGTTTGTTGCTGTAGATCATTTTACGCAACTTTGGGAACTTTTTAAAATTAAAATACTCACATTTTCACATTTTAGTTTCACAATATCAGCAGTGATGTTTAAGACAGTGCTGTACTTCTGAAAATAAAACACCAAGTAGAATCAATACAAAATTTTCAACTCACGTATTTGTTTGCGAATATTTAATGTTTTTTATGCATATAATTGTGACCTGTATTACAGCGAGACTCGAGTGCATGAATGACTTTCTGAAAGTCTCCGATGATGCAACACTCATCATTCACACAGTTTCCTGCTCTATTTAAGGCAACAATAAGAGTCAGACGGCGGGAAATCACTGGAGCGCAGCTTCCATTTCTCCTGCTTAAACAAGCAACTGACACCTAGGATTTTACACCTAAGAGCAGAAAATGAGTCTCTACAAACAGCTTCCTCCATCTCTACACACTACATCTGTAGTTATTATATTTGCACCAAAGAAAAAGTTTTACAAAGATGTGTTTCATAGAAAATTGCATTGCATTACTGTTGTACGTTGTGGAGAACAAAGCGCGTGGTTTTATACTAAGACTCAAGACTCAAGAATAACCCTCGAAAGAACCTACAAAGTATGATTTCCTCTTTTACGATCCCATTTTTAAGCCGTGACGTAGATTTTCGTAATTTCCAAAATACATTTCGATTAGTTCTTTAAAAATAAGTTGGGTTTTTTTTCCTTTTAGAGTTATTGAGCTTTTGGTAACAATCCTTAGTGAATAATATTTGCTTCAAACTATTTTCAGCCGTTGGTTTAATTCATTTCCTCTTAATTTCAAAATAACATTTCTATAGTTTTTAGAGTTATTGAGCTATATGTAATGAGAGAGAGAGAGAGAGAGAGAAGCACAGCACAGCGGGGACACACACACACACACACACACACACACTCAATCACTCACGGACGCAGCAGGAGTTTGAAGCAGTTTCAAAGTCACTAACAGTGGGTGTTACACTATAAATGGTCCGGGCGGAGGAACATTCTGATGACGTTTGTTCCGCGTCTGTGTGACGTCACTTCAAGATGCCGGTCACCGTTCATGTTTTCAAGTTTTTCCGCTGTATTATTATAAACTGCACCTTTAGAAACAATTACCAATGGGCAATTTAAACAACCACTTAATAATTTATAATAATTTATCACTTGTAAAAAAATATTTTTTTCACTTGTAAAAAATGTATCACTTGTAAAAAAAAAAATGCTTGTCCGAATTCACAAACTCGTGGCACGGATTACACGAATTAGACGGATGAGACATGTGAAATGCAGCTCAGATAACGAAATTCCCCCCTAAAGATGAATTTCGTTAGTCGGGGTGCCACCGTACGTAAATGTTGCGCATCTACTTCGCGGATTTTCACCTATCGCGGCCGGGCTTGGAACGCATCCACCGCGCTAAACGAGGTAAATAATGCGCGTGCCACTCACTCCCACTCCTTGCGTCGGGCCTGTGGGGTGCTCTGGATCTTGTGGGCCTGGTGGGCTTTAATGATGTCCCGCTGCTCGATCAGCCCCCCGCGCCGGCGCTTAATGACATTGGGGCTGACGGGCATGTCGGGGTCCGCGCCCAGTGGCCCCGCCCCCTCACAGGAGCCGGCGAGGTTCAGCGATGACGGGGCCAGCTTCACGTAGAGCGTGTCCAGGCTGGAGGCCTGGGCCAGGAGAGCGCGGGAACAGGGCGGGGCTCCGCGGTGCTTCAGCCAGCTCTCGGGGTCCGGAGGCTGGAGGAGGAAGCATCGGGGCGACTGGCTCACAGCGGGACGGGACAGGGTCCGAGCGCTGACCGAACTGCTGGACAATTCCAACATCCTGAAGACAGACGCTCAGCATTGTTCTGTGTGGAGAGGAGGGAGGAGATCAGACAGGCTGGGATGAGGTGATCACGCAGACTAGTTAGCTACAAATACAAGTTGTTTTCGGAACTCTTTTCATGTGGTTCGATAGATGGATGGATGTACGTAATGAAAGACAGACAGATGTACGGACTGACAGACGGATGGACAGAAAGAGAGAGAGAGAGAGAGAGAGAGAGAGAGGTGGATGGATGAAAGGATGGATGCATAGATGGGTGGATGGATGGATGGATGGATGGACGGACGGACGGACGGACGGACGGATGGACGGACGGACAGACAGACAGATAGATAGATAGACAGACAGACAGATAGAGAGCTGTGCACTTATTGCACAAGCAAACTCGTTTAGACAATATGTTATGGTACCTGGCCAGTCAGATGAAGAATTAAATTGTTATACAAGTTATTAATTGTTATATTATATAAAACATTATGTAAAATTATAATTCCATTATCCATCCACTTTCTGCCGCTTATTCCATTTCTGGGTCATGAGGAGCAGGAGCCAATCTCAGTAAAGCTGGGACTAATTACTATATTATATAGATATTCTATACTGTATATCAAAGTGGAAAGTGTCTGGTCAAAATATCAATTTTTCATAATATTTGTTTGTAAAACCCTTTTTTACTATTTAAATAAATTATATTGTTTATATACTGTATACACATATTTTTTGTATGTATGCATGCATTTTGTATATAGCCGACTAAACCACTGTATAAGTTTATGAATATCAAGTTCATTCTGCAAACCATTTTATATATTAATAAATATTGTTTAAAGCCAACTGAAATTATTTAGCAAGTTTTATGAATATTAACTGAATCTTGGTTACAAAAACATAATTGACATGATTTGAGTATAGTTGGTCCCTAATGTTTTTAAATTTTGCAGTTACGCAACCTAATCTGTGTTATTTAATCAGTTATTATAATTTCAATGATAAGCTCATGGTAAAAATTCCACAAGCTTGATTTCAGTGTGGACTGAGAGGAAGCATTTTCATTCTCAAACACAAAACAAATCAAATAGTCTATAACCGTGTGGGTTGATCATAATGATCATATATTGAACAATCAGTAACGACGGCGTTTAGAAGCGTGTTTGATGCATCTGCTGCGCTTAAACTGCAGAAGCAGCTTCATAAAACCGTCCCGATAGTCACATTCATCTACTGAAGGAAGCAGCTACGTGACGTAAATAACCAAATTAAATCCCAGGCAAGCTCACAAATACAGCAAACGACAGTTATGAAGCAATTCATTCACACATTTTTTTGATGTCTTATACTCTCATGGAACAAGTCTGATGTTCAACAAAACAGCCTCTCTCTCTCTCTCTCCTCTCGTGTCGTCCGTCCGTCCTATCTATATCTATCTATCTATCTATCTATCTATCTATCTATCTATCTATCTATCTATCTATCTATCTTCAATCTGTCAATCTGTCTGTCTCTCTCTCTCTCTCTCTCTCAGTCTCTCTGCCTCTCTCACTATCTATCCATCCATCCATCCATCTATCTACAGTATCTATCTATCGATCCATCCATCCATTCATCCATCCATCCATCCATCCATCCATCCATCCATCCATCCATCCATCCATCCACCCACATTTGTGCCACATATTAAGACACACAAAATCACACAACAAGACACAGTTATATTATTTATGTTTTTCAACACTTCCTCGAGGTTCAATCGGGTTCCAGACAGCGTGAATGCTGGTCATGTCCAGTACATCCGTCATCTGCCGAAGCTAAACAATTGCGGCGTTTAATCTCATTATTTATTAACTCTTCCCTTCACACGTTAAATCACACCATTACAGCTACAGCACTAGCCTGACAAATGTAACTCAGAAAGACGTATGGACCGTCTCCAAAGGCATTTCCAACCTCTTTTTAATACATCACCAAAGCACAACACATAAAGCTCAGGAACATCACAATCCACACACACACGCTGCCAACTACGCTTATTTTTACAAGCTGAATTTTACATTTTCGGATAGCTGATGCTATCCAGAAAACACACAGATGAAAAATTTCAGAGATAAAATCTATGATAAATGTGTCTTGTACTTATTTAAACAGTCATAGATGGATGGATGTACGTACAGAAAGACAGGCAGATGGACAGACATGGATGGACAGAGAGAAAGACAGAGAGAGAAAGAAAGAGAGAGAGGTAGGTGGGTGGATGGATGGATGGATGGATGGATATGTAGATGGATGGATGGATAGATAGAGAGATAGGTAGATATGTAGATAGATGGATGGTTGGATGGATGCATGGACAGCTGGATAGAATGATAGATGGGTAGATATGTAGATAGATAGATAGGTAGTTGATAGATGGATGGATGGATGGATGGATGGATGGACGGATATTTTGTGGCGTAAAGCATCACTGCGAGTTTCCCGGCGAGAACTGTGGTCCAGATTTAATTACTCGCCTCCTTTCTTTGCCGACACCGTGAAGTCTAAAGTGACAGAGCATAGAAATGTGAACCTGGCCAAATGAAACAAAGTGACTGAAAAATCCAAACCAATCTTGCGCTCAGATCATCACGATCCATTGACCGCATCGATGCCGAAGCGATGTGGCACCTTATTAAACTCTGATGGAAACGACAGCAAAAACACGGCCACGTCTCGAATTGAGTTTCTAAAATTCAAATTTAAATATGAATATCAATATCTCATTTGGATATGTATATGATACTAAGGCAAATCAGAACGATTGCGCGTCTAAAAGAAAGCTAATCTGTATTTCTGCATCTCAAGTCATTCACGCTTCACGTCTTCCCAGTCCAGGGTCTTTCTGTACGTTCGGAGGAAATGACAGACCATGTAATGACTCGGAAGCAGAGGGATTAATTGTGGACGAATAATGACAAATGAGGACTTCCAACAGAGAGAGAGAGAGAAAGAGTGATACAGAGCGAAAGTGAGAGTAAGAGGGGGAGAGAAAGAGAGAGAGAGAAATAAAAATAAAAAGGGGAGAAACCGGGCAAGAAAGGGAGAAAGAGAGATCTATATCCAGGAAAAGAAAGAAAAACAGAATGAAAGAAAGAAAAAAGGTAGGGATGGGGGGATTGGAGAGATGAAGAGGGCGATCCGAAAAGGAGACGTCGATGGAAAAACAGAAGATAAAGAAGAAGAAGTTAAGAAAGAGAGAGACAGAGAGAGAGAGTCCAAGGCAGAGAATGAGAGAAAGACAGAGAGAGAGAGAGAGAGAGACAGAGAGAGAGTCCAAGGCAGAGAGAGAGAAAGACAGAGAGAGAGAGAGAGAGACAGACAGACAGAGAGAGTCCAAGGCAGAGAAAGAGACAGAGAGAGAGAGAGAGAGAGAGAGAGAGAGAGAGTGTGAGTGTGAAGTGAAGCAGCGGAGGAGACGTGGACGTGACTGACAGACTCTCAGAGAGCTAGAGAGAGAGACAGAGAGAGAGAGAGAGAGAGAGAGATCCATAACCAGGGAGAGACAGATGGAAAGAGAGAAGAGGGGAATGAATATCGAAAAGGGAAAAAAAAGAAAAGAACTCTTTCCGAAAAGTCCAGATTTATCCCAACCACTTCATCAAGGCGTGTTAAACCACAGAAGACAATAAAACGTCTTTGTTCTCAAACAAAAGCAAATGAAGGGTCTCAGCGGAAGACAGCGCGTTAATTACGCATATAATCATTCCATTTCCTGCAGTCGCAAAAATATACAAATTACGATGATTCCAGAAAACGAGCGAACTTGACGAGTGATGACACGCTTCTATTGTTTCCGTCACGTCATATAAAGTCCTTCAAACGTTTCATTGTAGCACTGCTGGAGCCTTTGATCTGTGGTTTACTGTGTGTGTGTGTGTGTGTGTGTGTGTACACACGTGGAAATGTTACAGTTAGGTAACTACGTTAAGTTGGGGCCAAAAGGTGAACATCCGAAGGTCATAGGGTCAAGGTCAAGGGTGCGTTTGTGTGTGTGTACACACATGGAACAGTTAAAGTTAAGTAACAACGTTAAGTTGGGGCCAAAGGGTGAGTATCCGAAGGTCATAGGGTCAAGGTTATGTGTGTGTGTGTGTGTGTACACACGTGGAAAAGTTACAGTTAAGTAACAACGTTAAGTTAGGGCCAAAAGGTGAACATTCAAAGGTCATAGGTCAAGGGTGTGTGTGTGTGTTCCTGCATTTAGCACAAAATTGGGCTCATAATGCTAGTTTTTAGCACAAAGTGGGGCCCCATTGTGTACTTGTGGGGTCTTTGTCTAAAGCCCCACAACTTTAACAATCTTTTTGAGGGTCAAGATGTCACTTCAAGAGTTTTTATCACGGTTAGAGTAAAGTGGTTGGGGAAGGGGAATATTTTGATACTTTGGGTGTCAATGGTAAGTTCTCATTTGTGGGGCCCTATGATATTAATGCAAGTGTGTGTGTGTGTGTGTGTGTGTGTGTGTGTGTGTGTGTGTGTTCACTGTCAATGTTGAGTTGGGTCAAACTCAAATTTTTACAATTACTAAAATGCCATTATTCAAATGACAGTTCAGATTTTTGTCACTTTCTGTAAATTGCACATTTTTTGTACCACTTTGTACTACTTGTACTTCTTGTAAATTGCACATTTATGTACTGCTTGTATTTTTGTAAAATGTATGTCTATCTCTAAAGAGCATTGGATGAGTAGAGAAAGAACTTTCGACGTCCAGTACGCACAGCAGAGTTGACAATAAAGCTGACTTTGACTTTGAAATTTAAGCTCAATTATGTGATATTGTTCATTTTTGTGTCCTCCATCCATCCATCCAAACATGAATTTCCAAAACCACTTTTACATTTCTGGGTCATGTGAACCTGGAGCCAATCACAGCCCCTCTGGGCCTGAAGGCGTGTCAGCCTGGCCAACCAATCACAGAGCAAGACACACAAAATGCTTTCATTCTCAGTTATGAATTAATTATGCCAAATTCTTGAGAATCTATGCCAGACTTAAAGATAAAGAACATGATGATGATGAGCAGAATCGAAAATGTTGAGAAACACCACACAAATGTGAGCAAGCAGAGCAAATTCCCTTTATGAAACAGAAAACAAGCATAAACAACACAAAGAATGCAAGATTCTAGAGTCTCCGGTGGTAATAAGCATGTAGTTCTACGTCAGCGAATGACTCACATCAATTATTCCTCTCAAATAACCAACACGCTCCACCTGGATGAGGCGAGAGGATATGAAGAAGCTGATATGGGGTCATTTCTCTCATCTATGCATGTTTGTTTTCCTCATTCCTGCTATTTGTGCTTAGAAATTAATACTAATACACTAGATACAGCAAAGTATCAATTCATTCATCCAGCTGGAGAATCTCCCCATCTCTGGATTGGGGGACAATTTTCTGTTTACCTTTATTTACCACATTGACATGTAAATATTCGTGGAAAAAATAGTCAAGACACTGACAAGATTAGAAGTAATGATTTATGTTTGTAATGCGTTGTGATGTTTAAAAAAAAAAAACACTACAGGCAGAACTTATGCATGCTATCAGCTCATTCGTTTAAACGCCCTCTTGTTGGATTGGCTGGATGGGCCTTTCTTACACGCCTTGTGGTTTAAACTCCCACAACAGATCAGCAATACTACTCCCAAAACACATGTATGCTATATTTAACAGTCATCCCCGGGGCTGATCGGATGGGTTAAATGCAGAGAAACAATTTCCCCACTGAGGGACTAATAAAGGTTCAATTATTATTATTATTATTATTATTATTATATTATAATATGATACAGAATATGTATCATATTAGTTATGTATAGAGTGTGTTTCTGATTCATTTAAAAGAAGTGTTTTTTTTTTGTTTTTAAATAAGAACAATTCAACAAGTGATCCTAAAATGCTATTAAAAATGCTTAATTACATATTACTAAATAATTATCAATAATAATAATAATTATTATTAGTAGTATTAGTAGTATTAGTAGTATTAGTAGTGTCACAACTAACTACTGTCACCAGGACGAGGCAGGGTGGACTCAGGTGCACTTCAAGGATGAGATCAGAAAGGAGCGTGAAGGGTTAAGTTTTCTCCCAAGGTTTAATCCAAAATGACACAAGAACAGGAACAAGACTACGAGGTGACAGGACACACTGCAACAAACCCACACCAAGACAATGACTGGACGGACTTAAATACATGAGATAATAACCAATTAATCAATAACACAAAACACCTGAGTTATAAATGATCGTGATAGCATGTGGATAAAACATAAAACAAGATGGCGGCGACACGGTGAACTTCCAACATAAAAGTCTGTGAACATTTCATCATAAAAGTTCTGAACGGCTCTAAGCCGGGATCTGTGACAAGTAGCAGCAGCATTAGTAGCATATGTTATAAGTAATATTAATAATAACAGTAATAGTAATCCTAATAGTAATCATATAAATATTATTAATAATAATAACAATACGAATAACATTTTTTGTTACTGTTTTATTATTATATTACTAATAATAATTTTTAGTATATTTATTATAACCAAACATATGCCTTATTTAACTGTCATGTATCATATTAATATTGTATAGAGTGTATTTAAGTTGAAAGTTGAAAGTTACTTTGATTTTGATGAAAATCAGTGGGCTTTTTAAATTTCCGAGTGATTCTATTCCATTCTTCTTATTATTAAGATGTATTATTATTATTATGGATTAATTATGGAATACCGTAATAATGGTTATTATTGTTTTAATATTATTATTATAACACTAATAATAATTATTAGTATTATTGTTATAATTATTATATTTTAATTAAATAATAATGAATGTATGATTTATTACAGTTTGCATATCACTGAAACGTGATTTATTGCTTAAGAGCGTTTGTGAGTGGCAGGTGAACAACACGTGACTCAATCGCAGCAAAAGTGTGAAAAAGCTCAAAAAGGAAAAAGCCTCACAATCAAAGGTCATTGTTGTCAAGCACACAAAGGAAAAGCATTTAGAGCCGTGGCACTTGAGAAAAGGAGCAGGATGTGTTAGCGCGGACGCATTTCAGACCAAATCTCACGCCATCCCATAATGCGTGTCCTCCACAAACACCTGCATCCCTGACATCATCATCAACACGCCACACGGCTAAAACACGCAGCAAATTGATTTCCCTTTGTGATGGAGCGTTACCTTATCATTATTCCTTGTCTCATCAGCTTGTAGATTCGTTTGCATCTGTGCAATCTAGAGCTGCACGACTAATCGCTAAAAGATGGCGATCTCGATTCTACCCCCCTCGCGATCTCATTCCAGAACTTATACAATTCAGTCACACGCTCGTCCTCTGCTTTATAATTTAAACATCATAAAGGAAAGATGATCTTGCATTACTTTTGTCGTATTTTTGGGCGTCGCCCTGATTTAGTGGTATGAGTAACGCTGCATGGACCCAGTGGACGTTATGACGCAGAACATCTCAAATTCATTCATATAGCGCTTTTCTATATCTATACATAAAACATTTTAAAAATATATCAAATGAATGAAGAGAATGAAGAGAAGAAGAAGAAGAAGAAGAAGAAGAAGAAGAAGAAGAAGAAGAAGAAGAAGAAGAAGAAGAAGAAAACCTTGATTTGTCCCAACAATGAGTGAGGAAACACAACAGTAAAGTAAGTCTGATATCAACTCCGACTTTTTAGTACCTGAAAAAGGTTCAACAATATGTATTACTATTGCTGTTTGACAATCAGTGCCAAAAATAAAGTAAATTTCTAATAAACTAAGTTTGTTTGTTTGTTTTTTTTTTTGCCTGCAATCTTCACATTTTCATTTGAAACTTTTTGTTTTTCACAGTTTGGATTTTTCTTTTCGTTTAAATTTCTGGCCCAAGTTGGGCGGCCTTTACTCTGATTGGCTGATGAGAATATGATTGAGAGTTGCTTTGTGCAGCTCTAGCATCCACATGTGACACAACTGATAAGAATTTGAACAATATCAACAACATGTATTACTGTATTGCAGCTTCACAACCTGATTTTTATGACATCCAATTAGTGTTGTAAATTCTTAATAAACTAACGAAAATGCTTCATATTTACGTTTTTTTTTTTTTTTTTTTTTCTTGCAATCTTCACGTTTTCGTTTAAAACGTTTTTTTTTTTCGCTTCGGATTTTTCGTTCGTTTTTTTTTCACGTTTCACGTGTTCTCTTACTCTGATTGGCTGGTGAGAATGTGATTGGCAGCTGCAGGAAGAGGGGGAGGAGTTTAGCACATTCATAATCAGAACGTCGCAATTTTAACCATCAATATTGTTTAAATTGATCCATTAAACACAATAATAATCCAAACATCTCAAATATACAGAATCGTGGAAAAAAATTCCCATTTTGTCCAGAATCTTGCAGCTCTAGCATCAACATGCGACACAACTGATAAGAATCTGAATCTGTGTTTTCCTATAATAATCCGATCTCTTCCCACGAGCTGTTTCTCTTCCCATGATGGAGAAACAGGGCGAGAGACACGATTAAACCATCATTCCTTTTTATAACCAGCGAGCGAAGAAAGAAAACTGTCGAGCTAAACAATGACTCGGTGTCAGACCGGAGCAGTGGATCTAACTTGTTTTCCTCTGAACTTTTAATCAGCATGAGTCATTCCAGCGACTCGCTTCACCACAAAACCACCAATTACTCACACTCGTCTTTAATGTTTCCTCTTATTTGTGTTCGTCACCAGTGTGTCCAGAGACGATGTCATTACCACACCAGGGGAAACTGATTGATCAACTGCTGATTCTGTTTCTCACAATTTACAGCCGATATTGTGAACGGCAACAACAGAGAACTGCTTGTGGTCATGTGGTCAAAAAATGGATTTCGCACGTGTTTGGCTGAGTTTCCTCCGGGTCTCTGGTTTTACAATAAAGGAGTGTATATGTGTGTGTGTGTCCTGCTCTGTGATTGGTTGACACAAATCCAGGGGGCGTGTCCCGCCTCCAGTCCCAGAGTTGCTGGGATTGGAAATTGGAAAGGAAAAGCATACGCATTTCTTTTTACGAGGTTTTATTTCCTAATAGAGAAATGGAAACTAACATATCGATGTTTCAAAATGGCAGGACAAAGTGGATAAAAAAGAACAAGTCAGTCTCCGTCAAACTCAAATGTACCAAAAAGTGCAACCGCTAATGACGTAATTTAGCTGATAAATAGTATGAGTAGTAATGAGAATAGTAAAGAGTACAGACACTCAATCCCAAATGTAGTCAAGTAGAGAGTAAAAGTTGCTTATATTTTTTACACTCAGTACAAGTAGCAGAGATGTTTTTTTAGAGTACGTAGCCAAAATACACAAGTAGAGTAGCAGTATACTCAAGTACTTTACACAACTCTACATGATGCATAAAATATCAAATGCTTGTCGTTTATTCAGAATGAACGTTTCCAATCGTCTCTTGTGTTTTTCTTCTTTCTCTTGAATGACAGCACCTGGTGTGAGTTTGAACAGCGTCTGTCTGGCTCTCCACATCGGGCCGGGGGGTAAAATGACCCAGCTGCTGGAACTCACCTCCAGATCAACCTCAGCACCTGTCAGTCCAGAACAGCCCCGCCCGAGGACCAGCGCCTCTGATTATTCTGACCGGCGATGATGAAGAGGACATGGCTTTATTCACCACCGCTCCAGAACGATGGGAGGAGTGAAAGAGAGACAGACGGCGAGAGGCTCGGGGTCCAGATGAAAGGAAAAGATTTTCCAGGGAAATGCAGATTATAACAAGCACACCGTTTGCTTATTATTTCTGAATGTGTTTGGTACAATTTGCACAATTTGGCTGGTGAGGAAACCACAATTTTTGGGTGTTTCTCTTTAACCTGTACCTTACATTATATCGGAATACATTATATATTACTATAAATGGATGGATGGATAGATAGATGGATAGAAGGATAGATACAATGATATATAGATAGTTAGATAGATGGATGGAAAGATGGATGGATGGATAGATAAATAGTTACAAGGATAGATAGATAGACAGATAGATAGATAGATAGATAGATAGATAGATAGATAGATAGATAGATAGATAGATAGATAGATAGATAGATAGATAGATAGATAGATAGATAGATAGATTGGGTCTCGACCTGTATGAGGTTCTTGGTTCTTCACAGAACGAAAGCTAAATGTACATTTAAAACCAAAACCACTCAATGTCGTCAACTTTTTTTTTTTTACATCCACACCTCCTTTTGGCAATAAAGCACAAAAGGCAAAGTTCTGGTCAGACTGTTCCTTCCCTTTTGAACAAAGATGAACAAAGTCTCTCAAGCTTAAAAAAAAAAAACACACAAATACAATAAAAGTGGTTCTTTTACAACAAACTCTAAAGAAACAACAACAACAACAAAAAAAAAACGTAATAATAAAACTACAACTGAGAAAAAAGTGGACGCTGGTAAAGAAGACTGGGAATCTGAATGAGAGCGTGTTTGTCAGACTGAGCTACTGGAAGGACGACTATTGTGCCGGAAGACCAGAATAGCAGCAGAACCTTCAGAGTCTGCTCGGCCTCAGACGCACCACAGTCACATCTCTTTGAGGATTCCACACAGTTTCCCACTGCAGACCAGATGAACGGCTCATTAAAACCAACACGCACAGATTCTCTCTGAAACCGAGATGCGCTTTTGCTTCGCGTCACCTGACCGATTCACACACACTTCCACTACGTGCTACAGGTTTTGTTTTCCTAGCCACTGTCGCGATCTAGCTTGCTCTTCTGGTCATAGTCTGAACAACAATGGACATTTTTCTTTTTTAACTGACTCTTTTTCCCTAACTTTCGAACACGGATAAATAATGGACATTTTTCTTCTTTAAAGACTGTTTTTCCCTAATAGCGACTTTGCGTTGGTCTCGAACTAAGAAAAGCGCTATATGAGAAAGAAAAAAGCAGGGACAGACAGAGAGCAGAAAAAGCGACAGATAAAAAAAGAGAGCGAGAGAGAAAGATACAGGTAGAAACAGGTAAAACCCAAAGAAAAAAAGATTAAAAAAAAAAAAAGTGAACGTGTGTGTGTGTGTGTGTGTGTGTGATGGAGAGACAAAGTCAGTCAGAGAGAGAAAGAGAGAGAGAGAGAGAGTACAGAAAGAGAGAGAGAGGCACATAGAGAGAGACAAAGAGAGAGAGAGAGAGAGAGAGAGAGAGAGAGGTACAGATAGAAATAGATAAGAAAAAGAGATAGAAAGTGAGCAAGAGAAATAGTGTTTGTGTGTGTGAGAGAGACAGTCAGTCAGAGAGAGAGAGAGAGAGAGACAGAGAGAGAGAGACAGAGAGAGAGATATGTGGAAGAAGAAAAGACTGAGAGAAATGAGAGTCAGACAGAAATATAGAGGAAAAAGAGAGAGAGAGAGAGAGAGAGAGAGAGAAAGAGAGAGAACGAGAGAATGAGAGAGGGACAGAAAAAAAGAGAGACAGGGGAACAATGATACAGTACATGAAGAGAGAAAGAGAATGGTGAGGGGGTGGAGAAAGAAAGAAAGAAAGAAAGAAAGAGAAACTGAGTAAGAGCCAAAAATACTTGATAATTAGTTGTTTGTAACTGAATGAAACTCTTTGACCAACCGAGGTGAGAAACAGTTGAACACGAGCTAAACTGAACATCACGTGACCAATCCAGTCCTCAACCAAAGGAGTCAAAACAGCAGCTAAAAGCTTCCAGCTCGTGAATCACTGAGGGAAATAAAGTCTAAGAGATGTTAATGGAGCAGCAGACGGAGCCAAAGAAGTACTTGCAGAAGAGCTGAAGAACGCCTTCGCCAAAGCACCTCTGCACATCTACTTATTAGATCAATCTGATTAGGAAAAAACTGCTTCATTTTTGCGTTCCAGATCATGTGACCGTAAGATCAGAAAACTTGACGTAATGCATTTCAAAGTCCGTCTGTTTGTATTCGAGCATCTGTGACTGTACAATAATTTACAAATATGACGATTAAAGAAAATTACACTGAAATATAAAAAAAAACCACCTTTTTATATTTCAACCCTCCAAATATTTCATCACGAATGACAGGAACATTCCAGAACTACTCCTATTGTCCATCTGATCCATCCATTTAAACCTCTGTTCCATTTCTGGGTCACGTGGAGCTGCAGCCAATCCCAGCGACTCTGTGACTGAAGGCGGGACCTTATTCCTGAATTGGACCAATCACGGAGCAAGACACTCAAAATCGGAACTGGAGTGACACACAAATCCCAAATCCCACATTTATAATTAAATTAATAATAATAATAATAATAATAATAATAATGGTTAATTAAAAAAACACGGTTTTAAAATGTTTACTAAAAGTGTGAAAGATCCGTCCGCACGTAAAACTGGAAAAAGACAGTAGCGCCATTTGCCTTTCTACACTCAGAAAACTTCTTCACAAAGAAAGTCTCCAGCATTGATTCTCCAAGCTTGAAACTCAATTATTTGTTCAAATCCCGGATTCAAATTCAAAACCAGAGTCGATTCTGAGTATAGAAACTTTAAGAACCAAGATGGATGACTCCATCTTGAAAAAAAAGAAAAAAAGAAGATGAACTTCCAGTTTATTTCTCTGCTTGTGTCAAACCCCAAAATGTACTTTGCGAACGAGTGTGTGAACGCTAACGTTCGATCGTCATCCATTGTGCAAAAGCCAAAGATTATGTTAATGCGTATGGATTTCAGTTTAACTGCTGAGATTCAAAAACATCGCAGAACTGCTTAATTGCTAAATCAAAAAGTGACATTTCAAAGGAAGAAATGTTTCCGTGTGATATTGACCGATTCAAAAACTCGTTTCGATGTCTCACAGGGGAAGAGAGAAAAAAAAATCAGACAACCACTGAAAAATAAAACAACCTTTTTTTTGACACCAAACGTCAAATCAATCCAAACTCGAAAATCATTAAAAATATATATATTAGTGGAAACAGAAATGAGACGCTGCGGTGAAGGATCTATAATGGATCTGTCTGTTATCAGCTTTGCCACCGAGACCCTGAATCCACAAACACCTTGTTCCTTCGCCCACAATCAATGCCCATCGAGGGGCCGCGCCCGTCTGTACAAAACACCCTGACCAGTGTTCCCTCAGCATTCACATTTACTAACACCAGTCTGGAATTGATCAGAGCTGCTGCTTTGATTTCAAGATTGTTGCTTTTATTTTACAAAGACACGTTTCCGTTTCTGTTTTTTATTTAACCGTTGTCAAACTGAATCCATTAATTAATGATATTAACATTTTAACACTTGAGTGACAAACCTCTGTATATAATATATTGTATATTAACAGCCAGAAAACGATCTACACATACAAGCATATAAAAAAAAAAAACACATTAGTCACCAAACGACTGACTTGAGCAAAGTTTAAGACTTATTCACATTGCTGGGACAAGTTTGGTTCATTTATACCAGACATATATTTGTTTCTTTAATAAACCTATGTGTTTAATCAGTACACTCTAATACTAATGCTTGCGTGATTAGAAACATGTCAACATTCTTGTAAAAGTAACGCAAACGTCTCACCATATTCACACTTTGACGTTTCCCGAGTCACCGTTTTGATTTACTAAAGCTTGTGAAGGTCGGCAAAAGTTCCAACAAGTTTTCCAACAAATCCAACAGAAAAAACATTGTGGTGTCATTTTGCATTATTTAGGTCCCGTCGTGTGAGAAAGAGAGAAAAGAAAAGCTAAACACCTGAGAGGTGAGCAGTGACGCGGATGCACTAGATGGCGCTACAGAGGTTTGAACTTACACACCCACCTCAGGTTAAAAGTTTTGAAAGCACTGTAGATCGATTTTACACGATTTTATGGTGTCATTTTAAACTGTGAAAACAACTTCATTACATTTAAAAAATATATATGTTTCGTGAATGATTTTAGTGATGTGTTTAATTTAAAATGTAAGTGTAGTCCATTTTGAATTTCCTAAACTACACGTATTTATCAAAATCTCGAAAATAATTTAATACGCTGCTACTACTGTTTTCATAAATAAAACCACTACAAATATAAAACTAGTAAATTCTAAATAATAAATAAAAAAGTAATTCAAAGGTGCAACGAAATGTCTGAGATGGGTCCTAATTTTTCCCGTGTACTGTAGCTTTAAAAATGTCATTACAGTAAATCATATCGGCGTGAAATGATAACGACGTTATTCAAATCCACTGGGGAGAAGTTGCGCGATCCTGAAGAGGCAGAGCTGATGAAACATCTGCATGAAGCGAGCACATGTGTGGCGTGAATGAGCAGGTTTGTGTCGGTGATGATGAAGGATCTTACCAGCATCAGATGATCGGAGCAAAGCCACAAGTGTTCCAGACTCCATCACCGCGGCACTTTCCCTCACTGTTACACACACACACACACTCCACACACACACTACACACACACTCCCGCGCGCGAGACTCACATCCTCCTCTCGCCGCTCTCTAAAGACTTCTCTTTAACGTCAATGACTAACCTACGCTCTCTCTCTCTCTCTCTCTCTCTCGCTCTTAGTCTCTCT
>CM051503.1:21354065-21451417 GCA_028031935.1 Paedocypris micromegethes
CATATATGTTTACTTGTATAAGCCGAACGTACGATCATAAAAGTTTGATTTGTATTGTTTTTTAATACAGTGAGGAATACAAAATGACATACATAACCCGTGTAATAAAACAAACAAAAAAAAAACAAGATGCAAAGCTTTTTATTTCCACCTATCCTACAAGAAACGTGTTTGATGAAACGTTAGTGTAACTTTCACATATAAACTCACGGTACGATAAACTAGTATCGACATTTTATATAGATCTTATTCGCGTGTATGATAAAAAAGATTGAAAACGATAGTAAAAGAAGTTCAAACGCTGAAGTTTAACTTTGTCGTGATACAGTCATCGTTCAGACATCGTAACAATGTCTATATGTTTTACGAACATGGTTGGCCCTGGATTTTCTCCGAGATAACCCCTAGGTATGGGGTCGCCAGATCCACTAGCGATCGTACTTTGAGTTATGCTCATAATTGCGCATCTCGGGTTTTTACAAATTGGCCCCCTGTTTTGATCTGTTGTAAAATCGAAAATGATTACAAGAAATATAAGGAAGTGAGGTGACGGCAATATGGCCACTAGGGACCATACTGAATTTGTGCTCTGCATTTAACCCATCCGTGAAAGTGCACACACACACAGTGAAGTGAACACACACAAACCCGGAGCAGTGGGGCAGCCTTAAGCCGTGGCGCCCGGGGGGCATGTGGGGTTCAGTGTCTTGCCCAAGGACACTTAGTTGCAGAACCCGTAGTAGGGGGGATTTGAACCTGCAACCTTTCGGACACGAGTCCATGTCCCCCGGGCGCCACGGCTTAAGGTGAATCTTACCATCGTTACAATTTGAACGTGTGAAGAAGAACTGATAACTTTTAATTGTATGATTTAGATAAATAAAACAAGCTTAAAACAAGCAAATCGATTTGATTTGATGCATATGTGTTCTCATGGGACCTTGTTTTTATTCAGTACATACAAAGTCACACTCGTTTTACAGCGGAGTAATTGTAATTTATTTGCCTTGGCATAAAACAAGTACAAGTACAAAACTGACAGAAACAAAAAAGGGTGACTCCGCTTTATAAAATCTCATCGTAAAAAGTAACATGTCTGTGAAACTAGTTTAAATGGTCAAAAACAAAATTAAATGGAGTCTATCTTTGGTTAAGATTTTTACTTTCAAACTATTTGGAGTAAAAAACAAAACAAACAATACAACACAATGCGAATAACATTTACAATCCATGATGATCTCTTTGTAATCGTATTGAAAAACATTTTTTATTTGTACAAATCTGCTTGTATTAAAAGGAAATATAGGCGATGTGACTTGTTGACTGTAGGGTCTAAAAGACACGTGTCTGGTTTATTGTCATGTAAAAGGTTAGGAAATCCTTAGGCTGGCGATGCCTTCTTGTAAATATGTTTTGAACTCAGAATTAGCAGAAAATTAAATGTTCAAATTCTAATAGCTTGATGTGGTTTTGTAAACATCCTTTGTTAGTTTTTCATCGTTTTGATTTGTTAGTTATTTACCATCGGGTCAGCTATATGCACAACGCATGCATTAGCCGTACTCTTTTTAGACGTGTATACTTGTGTGTATACGTACGTGCGTGTATACTCATTTTTATTATTTGTTGGTGTAGAAAAAATCTGACACACAAAGGTGTTTTACTACTTAAAGATGTATGATTGAAAGAAAATGTTTTTTAGAAATGTATTTTCAATGTTTTCTAAATTGTGTCAAAACAGTGTTGTGGAGACATGTTGAAAAGAATGTGTAAGGATACGTTATGGAACAAAGATTTGCTGTGTGTATATTCAGATATGTGATATGATACAGTGGACTGAACAATGAAATTATGTAGATTCTTCACAGAATGGCATGTCATACTCTACCTACTACGCATTCTATGTTTGTGGTGTCATGTATGTTTGACGCTGTCTGGTTGAGAAAAGAAAAATGGGTACAAACAAAACAAATTAAAAAATTGAAATCCTGATTTGGTATGATAGATTCCTAGTTGACACTACATGGATTGCCTATTTTCCAGAGTTTTCTTGGAAAAAACCTTAATAGAACGTAAAGCATGTATTTTATGATGATACATTTTTATTTGTCAAGTGTGACTAAATGATCATTTTCCTTACAGATAACTTTTGTTGTTTACAATTAGTACGCTGTTGTTTACTATTCATCTTTACATTTTAATCAGGAGAGAACAAAGAAAGTAGGAGTTCAAGAGATCTTCACTCACACAGAGGACAGATACAGATGGAGAACACAAGTCATGATTGAGAAATATTGAGATATTGAAAATTGAAAAAAATGAATGAATAGAGTGAGGATGATAGTGTGAGTATGAGGGCCTGTTGATTACAATTCAACAGGAATGAAACAGACTGAAGCTAGAATTGTCAATAACGAATGGAGAAAGGGTGAAGCTGTAGTTTGAAAGATGCATCAGACACACATACGTACATATAGAGATATACAGTATCAGTATAAAATTCACCTGAATGTTTTAACAGGAGTGTTAACTTTGATTCTCTAAATTGCTACAACTTTACTCAAGAAAACTGATATGTGATTGTGACATAACCGTTTATTTAACATATCACATTTAGTTCTATTCAATGAGTTTGATTTTGATTTGTAAAATCCATAATGACGAAGCCTGAGAAGTGGGGAAAAGGGGGGGGGGGGTGATATATATTGAAACAGACTGAAACTAGAATTGGCATTATCGGATGGGAAAAGGTGAAGTTGTGGTTTGAAAGATGCATCAGACACACATACATATAGAGATATACCGTATTAGTATAAATTCACCTGACTATTTAACAGGAACGTTAATATTTGATTCTCTAAGATTGCTACAACTTTTTAATAAGATCTAACAACTTTACTCAAAAATGTGAGTGTGACAACCGTTTTTAGCATGTCATATTTAGTTTCTATTCAACGGGGTTGCTCTTGATTAGTAAAATCCATAGTGACGAAGCCTAAGAAGTGGCTAAAAGGGATGCTATTTTTTTATTTACATGAAGCGTTAAAAGTAATATTCGGTTATAGCCGTAAGACTACTGCATTAACAGTGGTCTCCTCAAACATATTCCACGACATCATACAGTGTATTTTCAGGTTAAGATCTAAGTATCTTGCATTTGACTTTATTCTGTCTCGACTACATCATTTTGATCACACTAACAATAGGCATATATCTGCAGTCATCTCTAGACATTGTGCCGAGACATGGTTTGCAGAGACTTACAAAAGCGTTGGAAAGCATGGGGACCTTTTTCAAAATACCTGGGTAAGTTCATTTAGCCTATCTGCTTCATCCTCACACATGCTGGGAGGTGTTAGCTCACGTCCACTCACGTGGCCGGGGCGGCGGTGACTCACACACGCACACACCCACAAACACACCTCCTCAAACTCTCATTTTGTTTCTGGAACGCCAACAAGCAACATCTCTCGGATCTAACTACATTTCACAACTTTTTTTTCCACAAAAATGCATCACTCCTGTTTCTAGAGCTTGAACAGGCTACATACTCTGGACAACTCTACAGCACAAACACAACTTTTTTTTATTCTTCCATAATCTTGCTCCTATTCTAGGGCACCACAAAAGGTAAAATCTCCAAGATCTCTTCAAAAACACCCATCACCCTCAAACTTCTCCCCCTCCCCACACAATTCCTTTGATCCTTTGATCTTTCTGATAATCAGATATGGATCACCCTAACAAACAAACCCCCAACTCCCCCCCACTCACGCCAATAAAAGGCGTGTCATAAAAGGGTCATAAATCAAGGGTCATAAATCAAATTTTGACACATGCAGGTCATATAATTACTACTATAGAAATATAAAGGTTCAAGGAAGTAGACAGTGCAGTAATGAGAAATATACAGGTGCATGGGAATATACAGTGGTTGGATTATATACAAGTGAATAGGAAGCAGAGTGTGCAAAAAGTGGCTAACCAAATATACAAAAACGTGCCATGAACTGTGCAACAATTGTAACAGTGCAAGCAGAAAAAAGTGGCAGTGCAGTGAAGTACAGGCTGTTCAACTGCTGTTTAATGCAGAAACAGCTGTCGGGTAAAAACTGTTCCTGAGCCTGTTTGTGCGGGCTCTCAGACAGCGGTAGCGTTTCCCTGATGGGAGAAGAGTAAAGAGTCTGTGGTTGGGGTGAGACGGATCTTTGATGATTCTCTTTGCCCTGTGAAGACACCGAGTTTTGTGAATGTCCTCCAGGGCGGGAAGTTGAGATCCGATGACTCTCTGGGCACCACCCTCTGAAGAGCCTTTCGGTCTGCGACTGTAGAGGTGTTGTGCCACACTGAGATGCAGTTTGTCAAGATGCTCTCGATGGTGCAGCGGTAAAAGTTCTTCAGTATCCTGACAGACAGATGAGACTTTTTGAGTCGTCTCAGAAAATACAGGCGTTGTTGTGCCTTCCTGATCAGGATAGAAGTGTTCAATGTCCAGGTGAGATCCTCTGAGATGTGGATTCCAAGAAACTTAAAGCTGGGAACTCATTCAACCATTAATGTGAATGGGAGTGTGATTGTTTTTCCCAGCTCGCCTGAAATCCACAATGACCTCTTTTGTTTTCCTGGTGTTGAGTTCCAAGTTGTCCTCACACCCTGTCACCAGACGCTGAACCTCCTCCCTGTAGGCCGTCTCGTCGTTATATATCCATATGTACGTATGTGTGTCTGATTTCAAACTACAACTTCACCCTTTCTCCATTCGTTAATGACAATTCTAGCTTCAGTCTGTTTCATTGCTGTTGAATTGTAATCAACAGTCACTCATACTCACACTATCATCCTCACTCTATTCATTCATTTTTTGTTATATCTCAATATTTCTCAATCATGACTTGTCTTCTCCATCTATATCTGTCCTCTGTGAGTGAAGATCTCTAGATCTCCTACTTTCTTCATTCTCTCCTGATTAATATTTAAAGAGGAATAGTAAACAACAGCGTACTAATTGTAAACAACACAAGTTCTCTGTAAGGAAAATGATCATTTAGTTACACTTGACAAATAAAAATTGTAGCATCATAAAAATCCATGCTTTACGTTCTATTAAGGTTTTTTCCAAGAAAACCCTGGAAAATAGTCAATCCATGTAGTGTCAACTAGGAATCTATCATGCCAAATCAGGATTTCAATTTTTTATTTGTACCCATTTTTTCTTTCTCAACCAGACAGCGTCAAACATACATGACACCACAAACATAGAATGTGTTGTAGGTAGAGTATGACATGCCATTCTGTGATGAATCTACATCATTTTATTGTTCAGTCCACTGTATCATATCACATATCTGAATATGCACACAGCAATCTTTATTCCATAACGTATTCTTACACATTCTTTTCAAAATGTCTCCACAACACTGTTTTGTACAATTTGGTGGACTGCTAATTTGGTCACAGACACATTTATTTTCAATCTTTTAACATTTAACATTCTTTTATTCCATTTTTCATCTATGTTTTCTATCATTTTTTTTAGAAAAACCAGACACAATATGTCCCCCAATTGTTATGAATCATCTCAATACGACACGACAATCTCTCTTTTTCTCTTTTTGCTTGTTACACAGATTTCAGTTGTTTTTAGTGAAAATAATGTTGCAACAGCATGTGTGCGTAACTGTAAATTATTGTAAACAGTGCTGATACATTTTTTCGTATTATGGAAAAGCAAACTAAAGGTGGCGGTGCTTTTCATTTTACCTAGCAGTATGCAGTTAGTTAGACAAAAATCTTGTCAAATGAATTAAGTGTTTGGCGTCTCGTGCAAAAGTTTGATTTTGATAATGTTGTGTGTAGTTTCGGCTGCAGTGCTTCAATTTGGAGCATATGTTAGGTGTATTGCACTTTGGGTGTGTAGTTTGGTGAATTGTGTTTAGTGTTTTGACAAAAGGAGACTAGTTTGAAAAAATGTGTGTTAGCAATTGGAAAAAACAGTAAAATAAGTTCTACCTTTTAAAGTGTGTGTGTGTGTGTGTGTGTGTGNNNNTGTGTGTGTGTGTGTGTGAGAAATTTTCCCAACTCCTCCCAGGAATATGTAAACTAGATGCTACTCACACCAGAGAGATGTTATCATAGAGACAAGTCTTTTTAACATATCATAAGGACGACCCCCTGGGTGTTTTGCGACACCAGATGCGATATCTTTTCAGATGCGAGGCTTTTGCCACAGCTCAGACCGTAAAATGCATGCCCTCGGCAATTTTTTAAACAGCGTTGCACTGTAAAAAATAATTTGTCACCTCAACTAAAAAAGTCCTAGTAACTGATTCCTTCTATTTTTTTTAGTTGAGTCAACTTTTGGAATTTTGCCAACTAAAAATAACGTGTCAGTTTTCAAGTTGAGTCAACTAAGATTTTAGTTCAGAAACGAGCTATAACTAAAAATATTTTGTTGAGCGAACTATAAATATTAGTTCAGAAAACAATTGATAACCAAAAACATTTAGTTGAGCCAACTGAGAATATTAGTTCAGAAAACAAGCTATAACGAAATTGGTCATTGTCAAATTATTTTTAGGACAACACATCAAATGTAATAAGAAACACAACTCAAAAGAACTTGAGAATAAACTTTTATTAAAAAATGTGCCTGCTACAAACAAAAAATCCACTTGCACAACATGAAAAAAAAAATGAAAGTGACCACAAATGTTGAAAGATACTAAATAAGAACTAAGTTTCTAAAGAAAAACACAAATTACAATAACTATCAAAACATAAAATATAGTTTTAGTTATCACAAACCCTTACTTTTGACTTTCAGTAAGCAATCTAACTCAATTCTTAATTAAAATAAATGTAACAAATAAGTTGTCAATGCAATTAAAACTCAAAACCTTTGAAATAAACGTTGACATAACCATTGCAGTACTAAACATTTCAGTACACAACAGATTAAAAAAATCCATACAGTTGGGATAAAAGTGTGTTTTTCAGAGATGGCACTTGTATTTGTGCATCTCATATGAAGGAGCGACTGATAGTGAAAGACCTCTTGTCTGCAGTCGGGTGGCTGCGGGAAAACTGCCACATATTCAGAGGTCCTGTTGAAGAACCGTCATTTCTGAAACTGAATGTGGCGGACCAGGAGGAGGCTCTTCTTCAGCTTGATCAGGCTGAAAGTGACGATCGACAGCTGGCCTTGGAACCTTTTATGTTTCGTTTTCACTTACAGGAAGACATGGAAGTTTTTATTTTGTGGAGTGTCGGGACAAAAGGGGGCTTAGGGTTAACTCCATGTTTTATTTTGAAGCAAATGAAAACTCCATGGAGTTTTAGTCATTTACTGACATTTTTAAAGTTGCATGTTCCTGCAAAACTTGTATTCTTTAAATTTTTTTTGTTTGATTTTGTTGCAATTTATTTGGAACAGGTGCAATACACTTTTAAAAATCAATCTTTTTTTTTTAAGATTCTTTTTTTATTATTAAATAAAACGTTCAGAAATATTTGTTGTTGTTGTTATTACTACTGTTATCATTACTTTAAACAATTTACATTTATTAATCATTGATCGCAACAAAACACATAGATACGTTAAAATTACAAACAAGTGTGTATAGTAGTAGAATGATTTGTGTTGGAAGGGTGGCATAACCGTTAACTCTGATTTAATACAAATACACATAAACTAAGACTTAATGTTTGGTTAATAAAAAAACAAAGTGTCCCATTCACAATATGTGTATATACATTTTCAACCCATATACGGACGGAAGTAAATCTTTTTAATTAAATCGTTTAAAAAGAATGCATGATTATAACTTTATTAACGCGGTGTTTAAGCTTTGAAAAGTAGCAAACACGGAAGTACAAAATGCCTATTAAGGCAATACTTGCTCCGCCCACTTCCGGCGCCTCAGACTGTCATTCTGCGGTTCTGCAGTTGGTAGTTATTGGTTTTTGCTCTAACCTATTGACACTAATCGAATCCATAAAGCTGCCTCTCCTCTCCTCTCCGTCATTCTTTCGCCGACAAAGCGCGATGCGCAGGTGTGACGGACCTTACGAAAACCAATAGGGTGTCGGAATGACACCCTATTGGTGTTTATACGTCGTGTTTATACGTCTCATCCAACCACAATCATTTACCGGCGTGATTTGTCCGGATGTTTTTTTTACATCGATTCAACACGGAAATAAAACTAACCGGTAACGCGGCTGGTTTTGAAGAAGTAACGAATAGAAAGTACCGATATTTGGTTTAAAAAATAAGAAGTAGAAGTAGAAAGTAAGCGGAAAAATTAATACTCTAGAAAAGTAAAAGTACGCCAAATTTCTACTTTCGTTGACACCTCTGGTCATAGCGGCGATGAAGTCCGATGAAAAGTACCCAAAAGATGTATAAATCTTCCACGTCCTCAATAGACATCCAGCAGCTAGTGTACCTTGAAGGCAAAGCGGTTCCCCGGGTGATTCCTTTTTTTGGGTAAAAATCTTGTCCAAAGCGCTCAGTGACCAATTTAGAATTTCCATATTTCCTTCAAAAGCAGAACCAGCAGAGCTCCTATCGTGCTATACTATAGTGATTATCTTAAAAGAGGAGTGGACAATATATGTTTAAATAATGTAAAGAACTGTCTCGCCATCATGTCTACAGCTCTTCAGAATGAGGTTGAGGCTCAAGGATTTACTCGGTTCTATCTCTGACCATGTGAGACTGAGTGGTGATCAGTTGACTCCTTCTCTGAGGCAACTTACTGTATGTGAATGTGTTGTTCTTCACCCAATCTGACTCTTTAGTATTCAAGCATTCAATAATAAAAAAATATGATTTTATGATTTCTATTATTGAGAGGGTTTTATTTTCTCAAATTAAAAAGCACAATCCACTAAGAATTGATAAATGTTTGTCGTACAGGAAAAAAAGCTACAAATTGGAATACGGTATTATGAAACTATGTGAGGAGAGACTCTCTAAAAATGTTTCAAACGTGTTGGATGTTTTGAAACCTCTATAGAGTGCTACCTCAAAATGATTGTAAAACCCTATGTACACGAGCAAATAACCCACCAACACGAGCCTCCCCACCATGGTGACGTGACGTGACGGGTGGATCGCTCACGCACTGTGATCACGAATTTTCGTTAGGAGGCAGAGCACTCAGTGCTGTCGCGACTGGTTGGTTTTCCCACAATCACGTGGGTTCTCTTCCTTTTGAATATTAATACAGTTCCCCGAAAGGACTGTCTGTTTGTTAAAAGGTTTAAAGACTCGTGTTCTGATTCGTCCGCTCGCCGTTTGCGTTCGGCGGACGCTCCGTCGCTCATTGGACGCTTCTCGTGCCAGTAACTCGACGCGCTGCGTCGCAATCAGTGCGGTTGCGTTGCGGAGCGATTAAATTGTCATTGGAGAGAAAAAGCGTCGGAAGAAAATAACAGATGTGTTCACTCCGAACCCCCGACAACCCGCATCTCTCCAGTCGGTTGTTTTCCCCACTCTAGTAACCGGATTAGTTTTAAGGCGGCTCAGGTGCAGATAACGGTAAGTCTCTGTGAATTCTGTCCGTTGATGGAGGCGGCCCGGGATGATGGCGTATTCCTTCTCTTCATCCTCATCCCACAAACAAGATTGTTGTCACTTCAAATTAATGCGTTCACGTTTATACAATGCATTCACATTCAACTTCTCTCGAAGAAAGCGGCCACGTCTTGATGGCAGCATCACGTTAAGAACGTCTTGTTTCCGAGGACGCCCTTGAGAACCAGGACATTCACACCGTCTCGCAATTTTTATGTCTCCGCAGCCGAGTGCGCGTGTGGATGCCCCGCGCTCTTCCTCCACTTGCTCACCTTCGTCGGTAGCGCTCTAGTTCATACACTGTCACTGCATCAGCATCGCCATGGGGAACCGGGGAATGGAGGAGCTCATCCCCCTAGTGAACCGGCTGCAGGACGCCTTCAGCTCCATCGGACAGAGCTGTAACCTAGACCTGCCGCAGATCGCGGTGGTGGGCGGCCAGAGCGCTGGAAAGAGCTCCGTGCTGGAGAACTTCGTGGGGAAGTGAGTGAAGAATATCAGGCCATTTGTGCTGCCTCACACGCACTAAATAAAACCATTGAATCGTTCATTCAGTCGCACGCCGGAACTTAGCACGATTGTTGTGTGTGAGAGAGAGATTAAAAAGTATATTGAAATGTGTTCACGATGAGGCTATTAAAACAGCTTATAATATAGCAAATAAAAAACAGGCCAAGGAAAATAAGGGGGAGTCACTAGAGTGAACCGCTAGAGGGAGGCAGAGTGTAGAATAAGCTGAAGGTCATGATGATGATGATGATGAAAGTCTTGTTTTAACCCAAATGAGTTCTAATGAGCCTGAGAGTGAGCTTCAATGAGTCAACTTAGAGTCATGCTTTAAATTACAATTATTATTATTTTGTATTAATTATGGTAAATCACGAAGACGTGCATACATATGTTCTAAATGTATTTCTCTATTTCATATATGTAAATAAAAAAAATGAATGAATGAATTATTCTGATCAAAATGTAATATTCATTGATTCTTTAAACAAAAAAACATCATCTTGATAACAAAAAACGCCTTCACAAGTGACTTAGTGCATGATGCCTTTTTTACAGGGACTTTTTGCCTCGCGGATCTGGAATTGTCACTCGCAGACCTCTGGTTCTTCAGCTCATCAGTGCCAACACAGGCAATACACACACACGCGCACACTCACACACCCTGAGTTTGATTTCTGAGTGCTGTCTTCTCCCCTCAGAGTGGGCAGAGTTCTTGCACTGCAAAGGGAAAAAGTTCACTGATTTTGATGAGGTACGTCAGGAGATTGAGGCAGAGACAGACCGCGTCACTGGGGCAAATAAAGGAATTTCCCCCGTCCCCATCAATCTCAGGGTGTTCTCTCCACATGGTATTTCCATTCTGATTCTTTACTGGTTACTTCAGTAATTTTCTTGTTTGTTTGATTTGTTATTTTTATGACCCTTGTCCACAGTGCTGAATCTGACACTTATTGACTTGCCGGGCATCACTAAAGTGCCAGTTGGGGACCAGCCAGTTGACATTGAGCAGCAGATTCGGGACATGATCATGCAGTTCATCTGTCGAGAGAGCTGCCTCATCCTGGCCGTCACCCCAGCCAACACCGATCTTGCCAACTCTGACGCACTGAAACTGGCCAAAGACGTGGACCCTCAAGGTGGGTGAACCCTGATCTTAACTCAGCATCAGCCTGTGTCCAACTGTGTGTGTTCACAGGTCAGAGGACAATCGGGGTCATAACTAAGCTGGACCTGATGGATGAAGGGACGGATGCGCGGGATGTTCTGGAAAACAAGCTTCTTCCATTGCGCAGAGGTGAGTGCTGGAAGTTGTTATTGCTCTGTTCTGAGATGTGATGAGGACTCTGTGTCTTTAAATAAGGGTACATTGGTGTGGTGAACCGAAGTCAGAAGGACATAGATGGAAAGAAAGACATCAAGGCAGCGCTGGGGGCAGAGAGAAAGTTTTTCCTGTCCCATCCCTCCTATAGACACATTGCTGATGGCATGGGAACTCCACACCTGCAGAAAGTCCTCAATCAGGTACTGTACACACCAGACACCAGACCCTGAAATAGATGTTTACTCAAGTCTGCTTTCTCCCTGTCATGTTGGGTTTTTTGACAGCAACTGACCAATCATATCCGGGACACACTTCCGGCATTTCGCAGTAAACTGCAGTCCCAGCTGCTGGCACTAGACAAGGAGGCAGAGGAGTATCGTCACTACCGCCCTGACGACCCCTCACGCAAGACAAAAGCCTTGCTGCAGTCAGTGCTTCACCAGATACATCTGCTGCACTCTAATCCTGGTCAGCTTGTGAAGTCAGAGCACATCTGTGTCTCTTTACAGGATGGTTCAGCAGTTTTCAGTGGACTTCGAGAAGCGCATTGAGGGTTCTGGAGACCAGGTGGACACAGTGGAGTTGTCGGGTGGAGCCAAGATCAACCGCATCTTCCACGAACGCTTCCCATTTGAGCTGGTCAAGGCCAGTGTGTGAAGGCCTATAGGGTGCAGTGATTCATCGACTCTGTTGAAGGTTTTCATCAAAAGACCTCTCTCTTACAGATGGAGTGTGATGAAAAGGAGATGCGCCGGGAGATTAGCTATGCCATCAAGAACATCCATGGCATTAGGTGAGGCAAGCAGGTGTGTATCTGAGATGAACGACATGTGACACGTGACTATTCTTGCAGAACTGGTCTGTTCACTCCTGATATGGCTTTCGAGGCAATTGTTAAGAAGCAGGTGGTGAAGCTGAAAGAGCCCTGCATCAAATGCATTGACCTTGTGGTACAGGAGCTGATTAACACCGTGCGACAGTGCTCTACTAAGGTGCGGCTTTCACCTTATGGTTGGATTGTTAAGAGGTGGGGTACTAAACCTTGCGCTGTGTTTTCACAGTTGGAATCGTTCCCTCGGCTGCGGGAGGAAACGGAGCGAATCGTGACGTCTCACATCCGGGACAGAGAGAGTTCAGCCAAAGAGCAGGTGTGTTCCAGTGGAGTAGAGGATTTGACCTGTGACTTCTAGACTGATGCTGCTGTCTTGCAGGTGCTGCTGCTGATTGATGTTCAGCTGGCCTACATCAATACCAACCACGAGGATTTCATCGGCTTTGCCAAGTATGTTTGAACGCAATGAATGCAAAAGATGCCATGTTTCTCACTCTCCTTCTCTCATTTCACCGATTTTCAGTGCTCAGCAAAGAAGCAACCAAGCAAGTAAGAAGACCGCAGGTGGAAACCAGGTTAGTGTTTGTGTGCCAGTTATTATAAGTGAGTAAGTTAGTTAGTGTTAGTGTTCATTACCTTAATTAGTGTTCAGTCTGTGTGTGTGTGTGTGTGTGTGTGTGTGTGTGTGTGTGTGTGTGTGTGTGTGTGTGTGTGTGTGTGTGTGTGTGTGTGTGTGTGTGTCATTCTGACAGTATGCATGGGTGGTACTTTTGCTGGAATTTTATTTTTGCTTCCCTTAGTTTCTCAGACTCTGCTGTTTGTTTCTCTGTGATCTGCTGCTGTTTCACTACTGCAGGAACTTCAGGTGAGAGTCGCTTTTTTGCGTCGAAGAGTCAGTTTTACAATGTTTATGTTTAGGTGTTTTTTGTGTATCTATGGTCAAGATCTAAGGTTTCCAATGTTTGTGTGCCTGTGTTTGCATCTTTGTGTTTTGTGAGTCTATCTGTGTGGCTTTCTGTGTTTGTGAATATTTGTATTTGCGTGTTTTGTCCGCGTATTTTTTGAGTCTGCAAACACAGATTATAGACACACCAACACAGCGTCTTTGTGTCAATGTGTCTATATCTGTGTTTGTGACTTTGAGAGTCTATCATTGTGTTTGTGCCTCTTTGTGTGTGTGTGTGTGTGTGTGTGTGTGTGTGTGTCTGTCTGTCTGTCTGTGTCTGTGGTTATATCTCTCTGTTTGTGTTTATCTCTTTGTTTTTGTTTCTGTATTTATGTTTCTCCATGTGTGTGTGTATTTCTGTGTGTCTATGTTTGTATTTCTGTGTCTGTTGTTTTGGGTGTGTCTGTGTGCGTGTCTATGGCTTTCTGTCTGTGTGCCCCGCTCTTTATTTGTCCCTATTTGTTTATTTGTTATGTGTTCAACTCTGTGTGTTTGTTTTTCTGTCATTTTGTCTTTGATTCTGTGTCTGTTATTTATCACTGATATTGTGTTTGCGTGTCCATATCTGCATTTGTCACTCTGTGTTTGTTTGTGATTTATCTCTTTTGAGTCATTTGTCAATGTCAAGATTTATTAAATGACGTGTTCTATAGGTCATTCGTAAAGGATGGTTGACCATCAATAACATTAGCATCATGAAGGGTGGCGCGAAGGAGTACTGGTTTATTCTGACTGCAGAGAGCCTGTCGTGGTTCAAAGACGACGAGGTGTGTTCAACTAGTATATGTGTTTATGTGGGTGCAAAGTGTGTGTGACGGTTTTTGTGCATTTGTGTGTGTGCACCTGTTAAAGCAAGAACATTGAGTTGTCGTAAGAACATGATGATTGCGTGCTATTGCTTTCACCATATTGCAGGAGAAAGAGAAGAAATATATGTTGCCCTTGGATAATCTTAAGGTCAGAGACGTGGAGAAGAGCTTCATGTCCAGCAAGCACATGTTTGCCATCTTCAACACAGAACAGCGGTGAGAGACTAGTTCATCATCACGTTTGCTGAGGGATTATACTCAGTCCTCATGTATTGTGTGTCTTTGTTCTCAGAAACGTCTTCAAGGACAACCGTTTTCTTGAGTTGGCCTGTGACAGTCTTGAAGAAGTGGACAGCTGGAGAGCTTCACTGCTGCGTGCCGGAGTATATCCGGAGAAAGCAGCGGTGAGCCACTGTCTGCTCATGTGGGATTTTTATCTTTTTCATTCTTTGACCCGGTTTTCTGTCTGACACTGTGCCAGGTGGAGAGTGAAAGTTCTGGTCAGTCAGAAAACTTCTCGATGGACCCTCAGTTGGAGAGAAAAGTAGAGACTATACGCAACCTGGTGGACTCCTACATGGCCATTGTCAACAAGTGCATCCGGGATCTAATGCCCAAATCTATCATGCACCTGATGATCAACAACGTAAGACTTGCAGCAGAATTCCTTAATTAATGATCAACCACAATGTAAGAAAAGAATCTTGAACTATTTACATATATGAGCTATTGCTCATGTGTGGTGGAATTCTGTTTTCTGAAGGTCAAGGACTTCATTAACGCGGAGCTCCTGGCTCAGCTGTACTCGGCTGGTGACCAGAACGCCCTGATGGACGAATCTCAAGAGCAGGTGCAGAGGCGGGATGAAGTCCTGCGCACACATCATGCTCTGAAAGAAGCTCTGGCCATTATCGGAGACATCTCAACTACCACCATCACTACACCACTGCCACCCCCTGTTGACAACTCCTGGCTACAGGCTGGCTCACCCGGGTCCCGCAGGTGTGTTCACCGAATGAATGACAGAGCTGGGTTTGGTGAGATTGTGACAGTTTTCTGCTCTTCACAGGTCTCCTCCACCGAGTCCCACAGCTCCACGCAGGATGTCTGCAGGTCAGAGACCCGCCGGTCGGGGAGCACCTCCTCCTCCGTCTCGCCCTGGGCCATTGGGGCCACTGAATAACGTCGCGGACAGTCCTCAGGTGCCCAGCCGACCCAACAGGGCTCCGCCAAGTATTCCCAGGTAGAGGTCTTCACATGTACTCACGGGCGATGCGATGTTGTTCTGTCATGCCAAAGACAAAGAAAGATGGACCACCAGGTATTAAGGAGGGAATTTGAAGATAAAGCCCTATTAATTGGGGAGACACTGCAGTCTTTTTTTTTAAATCTAAAAATCCACACTGTTTTTTCATCTCGCTTACGGATTGATTGGATGTGTTTTTTTTGGAAACTGCACAGTTGTATTGAGATCATTATCATCCTCAGCTATTTCACCGCCTTAAACTACTTTTTATTTATTCTAACCAGCCGCCGACCACCACCATCTCCCACAAGACAGGTTCCACCATAAAAGCTTCGTCCTGGGCCCGGATGATCCACACTCATCCAGCCGAAATGTCTGTCCTGTACCAAAGCTCCGATTAATCCTGCATGTGCTGGTGTCCGTGGAGTCATTGCTGTGGTTCCTGTTAGATGTTCCAGGCCAGGCATGATCCTTCTGCTCATTCACTCTAGATCCTGCAGCGCTGTGCGTGAACGTGTCATGTCTGTCTGACTATCGTTGTGTGAAGTTCCACGGCCTCTGAAGAGACACAGCCTTCTCTGGTATATGATAAAAATCCTGTCCCGTATGTTGTGTTGTTGGTGTGTGTGTGTGTGTGTGTGTGTGTGTGTGTTAGATTAACAATGCGTCAGTAATGATTTATGGATTGTGTGTGAGACACAAACGCTAGTAAAATCTCAGAATTATAAGGGAACCACTTAGTAAAGGAACTCGACTTTATTTCACATCAGATAAAGAAGGTCAAGTGTACATAGGGACAGATGTTTCTGTGGTAGTAATCTCTGTGTTTGGCAGTCATTGTGTCAGCTGAAACTTTCCCATGATGCATGAGTATGAGTCATATTTCCTCACCTCTTCTTTCACATAGGAAACGTAATAGTAATGATCATGAGTGTAAAAGTTGATCATCTCAAACTATTCATTATTCTTATTCTTGATGTTTTCTTTCTCCATCTGTATGAAATAATATATTAAAGTCACTGAAGAAAATTATTTCAGTTTCAGGTTGTACTGATTCAAATGTCATTCAAATGCTAGAGCAAGAATTTTAAATCGTTTAAATTCACCCAAATAATTTCAAAGGGTCAGTAAAATATTTTTCAGCTTTGTTGTTCTCTACAATACTTTCCGTATTAATTTTTTTTCTTGTGTTCTCACTTAAGATCAACAACAACAAAACATTGAGGCCCCAGGAAAAAGTTTAAATAGTTTTTTGTACATTTACAGTTTTTTTCTGATTGCTTGAACCTAAACTGTTATTCGTATAGCTCAATTTCTCAAATAATTAATACTTATAGCAAAACCACTCACTGAGTTAGAAAAACTAAAAGCACAAACACTTTTCAAAAAAAAAAAAAATTTCAATAAAAGCTTTGCACTCAGTTTGCAATTTTGTAACACACACTTTGCAAAACTGTAGGCACAATTCACTTCACAGAACTCTTTTTGCAACTCTCTGCTTACACTCAATTACCAAATTTCCAACACACTACTAGCTAAATTATACACATGTATTGCTATCATTAACACTATTTGGTCAACTTTGTGGCACACTTTCACTTGTGAAAACTGTTTTTTATTATTAGTTCACTTTGCAATCAGCATATGCACTATACATAAGCCACAGGTAAGCTGTCTATGTACAATGAAAGGAGCAGTAAGAGTGAGAAGAGTAAGAATCAGAGGAGGGAGAGGATGTGGAGGTGAAGAAGTTGAAGCAAGAGGATGTGGAGTTGAAGAAGTGAGAGGATTAGAGGAAGATAGAGGAAGAGGACAAGGAGGACGGGTAAGAAGAGTAAGAAATAGAATAGCTGATGACATCAGCGCTACTATAGAGGGCCATGTCATCAACCATGGGATGACCCTCTGGGAAACTGGCCAACACGTTCAGCCTAATTTGAGCCGCTACACTGTGGCAAGCATCACTAGGACATTTTGAAATCAGCTACTTTTTGTAGATGAGGCCGAGTACATCCTGAGTAAAACCAGGAGATGTGGCAGGAACATTATTGGACACTGTGCCATCATCAATGTCCCAGGACAACGTGGTGGTAACACAACAATGTGTGCAGCTATACGCCAAAATGGTTGTTCACCATCATGCAACCATAGCCCCAGACAACACTGATACCTTACATGACATACTCACTGTTCAGAAACCAGAACATACCGGATATGTCATCATGTGGGACAATGTTAGTGTTTATAGGACTGCTTTGGCCCACCAGTGGTTTACAGACCACCCATCCTTCATGACATCTCACTGTAAATTTGCAGTCATTTAGCAGACGCTTTTATCCAAAGCAACTTACATTTCATTACAATTTTTACAAGTGTAAACATTTCTGCTTTCCCTGGTAATTGAACCCATGATCCCATGTTTGAAACACCCTACTGAATGAGCTACTATGAAATGAGATACTATGAAAGCAGTAACTCAATTTAGTAAACCCCATCGAGTAGTTCTTTTCTGCCTGGCGCTGGAAAGTGTACGACTGTCGTCCTCATCAACAGGTAGACATTTCACAAGCAATGGAGGAGGCATGTGGAGAAATTGACCAAGCATCATGTCAGTCCAGGATACGGCATTCAAGAAAGTATTTTCTCCGGTAACCAAGATTGAAGGATATCGCATTAGATGTGGACAAAATTTTGTGGCCAGACCCAGAAAGATGACATGATGTAGGCTGATTGTCTTTTTTTCCCTTTTGTTTGTGAAATTACCATTTTGTGTTCTGACTTTCTCTTGATTTTGATGAGTGTGAATAAACACTATCTTGTATGTTTACATTACATTTTGACAAAAGAATGACCTCAAATTGACAAAGACAGAAAGCAAAAGCCAGATGTGTTTTGTATTCATACAATCAGTGTGCAGTTGTCGCATTGTGTGATGGCTTGTGTGTACTGATTGACACGAAAACACAATGTTTGCGTAGGTGTGAAGAGAACTCCAATGTTTTGATACTTGGGTGAAAGATTTTCTCATTTGTGTGTAGAGTTTTGCAAAAACAGCCAATAGTTACATGAAATTTGCTCAGAAAAAATCAGAAAAAAACTGTAATAAAGTATATACCTACCCTAACCTAACTAGTTTTAGAAATTGTGCTATAAGAATCACAGTTAGGGTTTACACAATCAGAAAAAACTGTAAAGCATTAACGAGTTGTTTTTGACAAATTGTAATTGTGACACTAATGATTTGAAGTGGACCGATTACAATAAATCAAATAAAAACACTGAGTTGATAAATTAATCCTTTTTGCTAGCAAACTAAATCTAACACACAACTCCCTTTCTCTCTCTTTCACACACAGAACTTAATTTGAGCATACATTGAAAAAATCAAGAATTTCACTACTTAAAAGATTGAAAGTTTGACTGTTAATATTTAGGATGAAGCTGAAAAGAGCCAAACTGCTTTTCATAAAGCAAGTTTAATTTTTTGCAAAAGATTTGGTCTTTTGTCACACAGCAAGGAAGGACCCAGTATCTCGCTGGCTCCAGATCTTATAGCTCCACCCGCTGCAGGCCCACTCCTTCTTCTCAGAGGCTCCAGTCAATCTGTGAAAAAAATTACCTGCTGCTCTGAATTTCTTCAGAGCAAACTTCTACTTCCTCTTTTCAAGATATAAGGACATAAAATCTAATACTTATCAATTATACAAGAATGTGCGTCAGTCAAATGACTCAACGAAAGATTAATACGTGTGAAATGTTATCAGAATGAATGTGGTTATATAGTAATCAGGTAAAAATTAAGTTATAAGGACCAATATAAAAATGTGATGTGTAACTTTGAACTTAGAAACAAGCGTTCTGTGTAACTTCAACAATTATAGAGCCATGCACGACCACACTGCTACCCAGTAATTCAGAATGCTGCACCCCCAAATAATTAATCAACCTAAAAGGACACGTCACTCCACTGCTTGACTCCACTGCTTGTCAGATCCCTGCAGGCCCGGCAAAAGGACGTACTCAGCATGGGTGTCCGAGCACTCTTAAAGCCAAACACCTCACGCACTGTCATCCGCAGTCATTCCCAAGATGCTTGATGGAGTCGCTGCCCTAACGACTCACATGCTGTTGCATTTTTCATCCAGGAAAAGGCAGGAAAAATAGGCGGCATCCATTGAAATAACTTCAGCTTCGAAAATAAATAGAATAAAATTGGGTCTGAAGACATGTTTTTTTGTGGTTAACTCTGGCTTGCATCCATCTCTGTTCCATTACCCTGAATACCTTGGGTGGGTGGTGGTCCCGAGGGCATTGGCTGAGGTTGTCACAATGCAGGCATAATGAAAAAGGAATGCTCAATAGCTTCTAAATCTTCTTTTATTCCATTTCCCACATTTGGTAAGATGTCTCTTTGGATTTCACATAAAGACTTTTTATTCCACATCTGCTACTAGTAGAAATGATTGCTTTCACATTTATTTCACAGATATATGACTGTGTGGTATGTAGCATCACTTGGAATAATTGAAGTAACGCAGTCAAGAAGAAAAAAAAACGTCTCTCTATTAGGCATAAAAATGTTGATGCAAGTGAGTGGGATTGTCAATTTGGTGAACCATATTGAAATTAGTGCTCTGCTTTTAACCCAACCAGTGAAGTGCACATACACACTGTGAAATTAATACACACAATCCCGTAGCAGTGGGCAGCCTAAGCCGCAGTGAAGTGTGTGTTAGTGCACTTCACTGGATGAGTTAAATGCAGAGCACCAATTTCGATATGGTTCACCAAAATGACAATCTCACTTCACTTGCATCGACATTGGTTGGTCGATTGGTGCATTACCGCCACCTTTTGTTTCCGAGGTGTGGATCATCCATGTCCATTTCTCCACCCTCTTATCTTTATCTCTTATCCCTCTTTATCTTCCAACCTTTACTCAATATCTATTCACCAACCCTGTTTTCACACAAATACCTCATAACCACTCCTTGTTTCCCATCCTCCACTCCCAGCACCGTGCGCAACTGTGCTCTCTCACCCCGGCTCCTCAAGCTTTTTCTTCTTGTTTTTTAACCTTCTGGCACTTCATCATTGAATGTTCCAATGTATCCTCTTCCTCACACAAATGAGTTTGATGTTTTCCTATAATTTTAGTAATTTATTCAGGGCACATGTACTAGTCTCAGTCTTGCCAAGATTATTTCCTGTTCCCTACTTCTAACTCTCTTCACTTTTACACTCTTTTGTATGCTATAAGTGTCTTTCATTAATCTGTAGGAATAATTGTATAGCCACCAATTATATTTTTTTATAATCATCTGCCTTTTCTTTCCCCAATATGAGCTGTGTTAGAGTTATTGTGACTCTATATTTTATGCTTAAAGTTGACATTTAATATTATTTCTGAATTCTCTCCCAAGCATGGAACTGTTGAGTTCAAAAGTTTAAACTGTCAAAGACTAGGGCTAGTTGATTGTTTACAACGTCTCCCCACTGACCACCCTTATCTCACAGGTCAAATTGGCCACAGCTGGTGACCAGTTGTAAAACTGTCAACTGACCATGTGAAAAAAGGATCTAGGTTAAATTCCAAGACTATTCTGAGGAAAACTGAAATGTGAAACTTCTTTGTTTTAACAAACTATAAATAAAGCTTGTGTGAGGCGAACATTTACATAACCGAAAACCTCGAAAATTAACACACACAATAAACCATCAATTATTTCCACTGACCTTGTGCCACGGTGGACTAAAATTAACTTTTGTATTCCTTAAACACCACTTCAATTAGTTTTAGTTAATTGCATGAGTTCCTTTTCCGTTTTATTGTAACTGTAGCACGTAACCGTTAACGTAAACGGTTTTTAAAATAAAAGCTCTTCAACACAAACCACTATGTGATATTAAAATAAAATAGCAACAAAAATGTACAAAGTCAAAAAATGAAAATGGTGTGGCCTTGAAAGCTATACTGTATAATATAAAAAATATCCCACCGCTAAACTCTGACTTGTACTTCCGAGTCAAGGAGCTGTCGCTAGAATTCCAACTAGCCAATTACAATCGGAGCCGTGTATTCACCGCCCCCCAAGCCAAAAATCGAAAAGAATTACTGTGTAAATCTGAAACGCAAACGAAAAGTGCAACATGGAAAACAATCGCAAACGAAATCTTTCAAATTGCCAACGACAATGTGAAGTAGTTTGTGTTTGATAATTTTGTCACTGGTTTTATTCCGCGCTACGAGGCACGGCACGGCAGCATTTGCGCATGACCCATCAATAGTTTCCGGCAACCACGCCATCCAACGGGGCATTGTGAAGTTCATCAGTCCTTTCGGGGGTAAAGTTCAGACAGTTTACAGTCGTCACATCACAACAAGCGTCACCTAACGAAAACATGAGCTTCTCAGCTGCCGCCGGATGATGCGGTTCGAGCTGTTGTTGTTGTTGTTCGCGGTGTTTTTCTCTCACTGGTGAGTGACTATAATGCAACAATTTTCTGCCGTTTTCAGCTTTTACTTTCTGGGGGTCACTGTGCCAGTATAGAATAGAGTCTCAAGGAAAGTAGAAACTGGTCATAATTGATGTCTAAACATCTAGTATTATCTGACAGTACTTGTGATTTATTATTCTAGTGGGACTTTGTGGGACAAATCAAATTATTTAGCGAGCCAGAGTTTGACACCTTTGTGATTTTCTCTGTCCTTTGTTGGAAACCTTGCCCGGTGTCTTTTTCTCAGTTGTTTTTTTTTTCGAAACCTATAACCACGTCAAGAGAGAATTACGTAATGATAACATGTTCCATGCAATTGCAGCAGGTAAATGATGAATGTGATGAGTCATGTGTTCTCAGGATTTCTATTGGTTGCTGCACACAGCAGAAGGTTAAACGTCTTTACGAACGACCGCAAGAGAGAGATGAAGCTCATAAGAGTGCTGCTGTGAAGAGGTCACTTCCTGCTGTGAGACCAACCAAAGATGCTGCACTTTGGAGCTGCAACTCTTTCAGGTTAGTAGCTTATGTCTAACGGTTTAACATGGAAGTCACAATTAGAGTTTAGTTCATGCTCAGCAAGTTCAGTGCTTTTGTAAAGCGCTTTTCACCTTTACAACTCTTAAAGTCGTTGTGTGAAAATGTAAAAACAGAACATTGTTGCATTTTATAATTATGGCTATGACCAGTGAGCAGGCAATATATGCGAGAGTAGCCAGGTAAAAAACCTCACTGGAATACCAGGAAAAAGCTTGGGGAGATTTCTGATTAGCTAGTCAAAAAGCACCATAGCTTGCTTTCTTCTGATTAGTGTTTCAGCTAGTCAAAAAGCACTATAGCTTGACAAGTTCCTTAGTGATCCTTGTGATCTCATGTGACCTGCATCTCCTCAGTAATGTAGCAGCCAACGCTCCTGCGTGTGATGGTGTGGACGACCTGCAGTACGACTCTACTCTGGCCAGGTAATTCACATAATTTCAGGACTAAAGGTGTTTCAGCTTGAGACCCTCGGTTTCCTGTGTGGCAGTTTCCCTGCAGTGCAAGAGAACACCAGCACACAAGAAGCTGGAAAAACCCAGACGGCAAAAAAAGACAGACGTGGGAAACTGAGGAACATCTCGCGGCTCCCGAGGGATAAGGTGAGTGATCCTGAGAGTCCTTAACTGAGTGGTGTTTCATGTTTCAGCTTTCCTGTTCTGATTACTTTGTAATGTGTACTTGTTTTGTTTTGTATCTGCGTGGTAGAAGTTTGTAGATGATGAGCTACCATTGGGCCCCACAGAGCAGGAGGAGATCCCTACCTTTCACGAGTGGACCAAAATTATGCTGGAGGAGAGCGAGAAGAGTATGTCATTGTGGACTTTGGCGCAGGTTTGTGTTTTCTAGCTGTCTGAAATGTTGTATGTCAGGTCAGAGTGTGTCCAGTGTTCTACACACTGCCAGTAAAAAACTTCAGCAAACCATCACCAACTATGCCTCTGTGGAATGTGGTGCCAAGATCTTGTCCTCCAACCCTGAGGCCAAGGTAGAACATAGCATCAGATCTTTGTGCATCCAGGTGAGAAGTGGATCTGTTCTTCACCAGTGTTTCTGTTCTGTAGAGCACTTCGGCTGTGTTGATGGAGAACATGGACATGTACATGCTAAATCCTTGCAAGAACAAGATCTGGTAAGCAGTGGCACTGTTCTGACAGAACGTGAGATCTGATTGTCATCTTCTTCAGGTTTATCATCGAGCTGTGCCAACCCATTCAGATCAAGCAGCTGGACATTGCCAACTTTGAAATTTTCTCTTCAAATCTCAGAGAGTTTCTGGTATCCGTCAGTGACAGGTGGGATCGGTCTCTTTTTTTAATGTACCAGCTCTTCTAACTCTATAGACCTAGGATATACTTAAATCAACACATTCTTCTCAGTTCAGTGCAGGCATTGGCAATTATCATGGTTTTTGTAAGGGCCTTTTCCCATTTTAATAAAAGGGATAAATCGCAGTAAAGATACCATATTTACGCAAATAAAGAAGGTCAAAAACTCCCAAGCATGAGAAACAGCAGATCTTTTCTGAGCTTGTGGTTTTTACTAACACACTCGAAACTCTTCCTTTCGATTGTTGTCTTTCGGGGCATGTCAAAAACCAAGGGTGTCTGGCATTTCTGATTTGCGAGAGCAGGGTCTGTACCACCATCCACTGACGTAAATTGAAATTTTGGAATTAATTCAGTTCTTGTATTCACTGAATGCTTATATAGTATCCCAATTCCATTATGTTGAATTGAATTGTAAAAGTTTACATGTACCTATTTTCAATTACATTTTTGGTCAAAGTTGTCAGGCTTTATGTCAAGCAGTGGTCCACATGGTCTGTATTTTCTCTTGTTCTGTTAGGTATCCACAAAAGACGTGGGTGAAGCTGGGGACGTTCCAGGCACGGGATGAGCGCGTGGTCCAGAGTTTCATGCTGGATCAGCATTCGTTTGCTCGATATGTGAAGGTGGGTGTGTGTGTGTGTGTGTGTGTGTGTGTGTGTGTGTATGTGTGTGTCATTTAAATCAGGAATGCAAAGTGTGACAGGTAGACAGAAGTGAAATCTGTGAAACCAGGATTGGTTGAAGTTTATGTTTGTTTCCTGCAGGTGGAGCTGCTCTCTCACTTTGGCTCGGAACACTTCTGTCCACTCAGCCTCATCAGGTCTCATAAAAACACACACCAGACAGCAAACACTGGAGAACAACATAGCTCTCTGTCCTTGAAGGGTGTTTGGTACGAGTATGATGGAGGAGTATGAGCTTAGCTCCGAGACGTCAGACAGACCGCCTCTCCATGACGAGCAGGACTCTGGTGATTTTCGAAACAATTCTGTGTCGACTCTCTCTCTCTTTCTCTCGTTCACGTTCTGCATCTGATTCTATGTCTGTGTCTCTCTCTCTCTCGGTGCAACTGCAGATCCTGTTGGTTTTCCGTCAGTAGAAGATAAAACCTCGGATAATCTGATTGGTTCTGCAAAAGGTAAGCATTAGATTAGAGTCTGACAAAAAGTGGAATTTGGGCTGAAGCTGAAAGCAGACCAAATTTCAGTAATTAATTTTTGTCCGATACCAAAGAATGAACAATACTTTTGTCCGAAACTGAAGCCAAAACATTTTGTACCAACGCAAATAATTAGTAAAATTGCGTGAAGTCGTCCTCTATTTATTTGAACCAAACTGCCATGACTGTTCTCTTAAATGATGTAATACAAATGTAAAAGAAAAGGTATCATGTTAACTTAATAAAAACTACAAGATGCACAAACCAGTTTTTAAGCAAGATGTCTACATACATTAGAACGTGATGAATTGTTCACAGATGTTCTCCTCACCATGGTGAATAACATTGCTGTCAACATGCTCGGTGGAGGTGAAGGTAAAGTTCCAGGAGAACTTTTGGTGTTCAACTTTACACTTTACAATAAAGTTCTCAATGTGTTTCAGGAAACTCGTCCTCTGGAGATTCACTGTCTAATCTTCACACCAGCTCCTCAGTGTATGTGTGTGTGTGTGAGACGGATGTTTCTACATCAGTTGGTGGTGTTAGTTCTTGAAGTGTGTTGGTTTCTTCTGCTCAGGCCAGCGAGTGCAATGTCTGAAGTGACTGCTGTAATTACTCCATCAGCTTCTCCAGCTTCTTGTCTTCCCGAAGATCTTCCTACTCCTGAACCCATTGTCACTCTCCTGCCCCGGGAAGACGAGGATAATGGTTCAGAAACCCATGAAGAGCTTAGTGGTGAGAAAGAAGATGTGACTCCTCTTTGTCTTGAGGACATCCTGCTGCAGCGCTGCCCTTCTCAGTCCTTCACCCAGAAGACTCAGGTCACACAACGCTCTGTTTCAGCCTCCATCACCACGTCTAAAACTCGGCACAGAGACGAGTATTCACCAGGAGCCAGAGCTTCTGATCTCTCTCCCAGTCTTTCTTCTGAGCTGCTTCTGCAGGTGTCTCACAGCTCCCTGACCTTCACCCTCTCAGAGCCCGTGGAGCTGACTTATTCATCCTTCAGTTCTGTATCCACGACCCCACTGCCAGATCCTGATCACATGATTGAGAGTGAGGAACCTCTTCCTGAAATCTTCCCTCGAATCATGAAGAGCAGCAGCTCTCAGACATCAGTCATCTCATCATATCAGCTGGTGGATGGCCTGGTTTCTGAGATGGTCACACCTATTTCCGATGAGTCTCCAAGCACAGAAATTCTGGATGTAGTGGATAGCAGTGTAAACATGGAGCTGATCCTTGGAGAAATGCTCCACAACTCCAGCGGAGCTCCACATCATGGCTCTTCTCAGAAAGAGTCTGTCTTTATGAGGCTTAACAACCGCATCAAGGCTCTGGAGATGAACATGTCCCTCAGCGGACGCTACTTGGAACAGCTGAGTCAGAGGTGAGTGTTGATGAGAAGCATAGTTGGAGTCAGGTCTTGCGTGAAGCAACAAGTCTACTGTCTTTCACAGGTACCGCAAGCAAGTAGAGGAAATGCAGAGAGCTTTCAACAAAACCATTCTCAAGCTGCAGGACACTGCGAAAACAGCAGAAGAGCAGGTGAGAGACCACTTGAACGTTCACCATACCAGTCTATTTTCAGACACGTATTTGACACTTTCTGATCTGCAGGACCAGCGGCAGACAGACTCCATTCTGCTGCTTCAGGTCCAGTTAGAGAACGTGACCAGTCTTCTACTCGGTTTGTCTGAGAGTGTGACACAGCTGCAGCAAGAGGTAAAGCTGCAGAAAATGATCAAGATATTTGTCTGAGCGTGTGATGGAGATGATGTTCTCGCAGGTTGCTGACCGGAAGAGCTGCATCTTTCTGTGTCTGCTGCTGTGTGTGATCCTCGTGCTGCTGATCTGTCTGAACTTCCATCAGCTGACCGAGACCCTGGACTCTGAAAAGTGAGACGGGTGACATCTTCTGGAGACTTGGGAAGAGAAGAAGAGGAGGTGCTAATCTGTGTGTGTTGGTTTGTTCCAGAGAGTTGACTAATGATCAGCAGGTACTTCCAAGAAATACAGTCTTGTGTCCGCTTTCACAAATGTGTCTCCAGACGACTGTAGAAAATGGTGGGTGCCATGGACACCAGCAGATGACCACACATCTAAACGATTAACGCTTCTTACATTTAATTTCAGGACCTTCAGAAGAGAACCTCTGCTTAGAGAAGTGTAAACCACTTTCGTTGAAACCGTGTGCAGATGGACCCCTTATCTTATCAGGGACCTGCAGGACCCCCCCTTGCTCACCCAGTCCCATGGCTCTGGACCTGCAGTTATGCAGCGCTGACACGGACGCTGCAGCATCGGACACCAGCTCTGATGAGACTTTGTTCTGCGGGCTTGGCTCCTGCTCACGTCTTTGTGATGCTCTTCCCAGAGCAAGGCTGTGGACTGACAGCAGCACCACAGAGCATATGCAGGATCAGCCGCGGTGGCCACGCCTCTGATCTACCTTTTATTTATTCCGACCTCAGACAATCAGAAATAAAGCACTGTTTCACACAAAGGGTTACTAACAGTGTGAATTTTTGTATTAGGATAAACATGGAAATATGAGTAAATATTTATTTGTAATTAAAGTTTTTATTTAGAATTAGTGCAAACACGAAATGTTTGCGATGTAGATGTGCAAACCACAGATGAACGTTTCACGTTTTCTCCGTTTTTAAAAGCAATCAATTGTGAACACTTCGCGGCGCCTCCTGATGTTTCTCCAATTGTGAGGAACGGAAATGTCGATGACAGAGTTAAACCGGAAGTTGAGTGAGTTCCGCTGCGTCGCAGACTCGCCTCGGTCGCAGCTAAATTTACTAACAATCTCGGCGGATTAACGTGAACGCTTTTCAGGGTAATAATACAGCGAAGCTCGTTCGGTTGGCCCTCTGACCCTGGTCGTGCGAAAACAAATGCAGTCCAATACGCCGCTAAATCCGCCCTTAATCGTTATGTCGAACGGTCGCTAACGTGAAGCAAACCGGGGAAACTAGACCGCTGCGCGGATGAGCCCTCAGAAGAAGATGAAGAAGAGGAAGGAGCTGAACGCGCTGATCGGCCTGACTGACAGCAGCCGAAAGAAGAGCAAACAGACCTCCGGACATCGGCTGCTCCGGACCGAGCCGCCCGACTCCGAATCAGAGTCCAGCTTCGGAGAACAGGATGAGTTCGGCATCAGCAGACGGAGCGGCTTGTTCGGACCGTAAGCACCCACACACCTCTCTCTCTCTCTCTCTCTCTCTCTCTCTCTCTCTCTCTCTCTCTCTCTCTTATACATTCAGAGACACAAATGCGTGTTGTTGAACACAGGTCCTGGTTCCGATGCTGCTCGCTGTGTTTGCCGCTCTGTGTCTTCCTGGTCCTGGCGGCTTGTGTTCTGGCCTGCGCGGGACTCATCTGGATGCAGATCTCACTGAAGGAAGAGCTGGAATCTCTGAAAGAGAAGATCCGCATCAGTATGACACACTAAAATCTGTACACTCCTTCCTCTCTTTCTCCACTCCAGAGACACGCGACATCTCGCGTATCTCATCGACATACACACGTCGCACTCACTCTGTGGTGGTGTTATTGTGTCTGTCAGTGTGTGATGCGTGTCTCTTTCTCCTAGTGGATGCAGGACAGACCCTCTCCTCACAAGAGCTACTGAAGATGTCTGATGATCTGAAGTTGAAGCAGCAGGTGCTTGAAGAAGTGGAGGGTGGAGCCAGGGGCATGGGGAGACTCTGGTCTAACCTCAGTGACGTCCAACTGAAGGTCCCTGTCGATGAGCGGGAGTGTCTGACCTGTCTGTCTTCCTAACTGTCTCTCTTTGCAGTTGGGCTCTCTGGACTCAGCCTTGAACCACCTGAAGCTGACCATCCGCTCGTCTGCAGAGCTGCTGGCTCTGCCGCAGAGCCTGGAGGAGCTGCAGGAGGTGGAGTGGCTGAGCTGCGGATCGGCACTCACTGATATTCTGATCTTTCTCCCTCCTTAGAGTGTGGCTTCTATAGGCAGCACTGTCACCAGCCTCCAGCATGACCTTGGCCTCTTGCAGACACAACTGGACCAGAAGAGATCCACCGGAGTCTCAGTGGTAGGTAGAATCTCTCTCCCCCTTTGTCTCTCTCTTTAGCTTGCTCACATTCACAAACACACACAACACTTTTGTGTGTATTTCTCTCTCACTGTCTCTGTTTTGCCTCTTGTTTTCACTCTTTCTCTCTCACACTCATCACACCAATTCTGCCTCCTGTACACTAGAGCTGCACGATGAATCTTTAAAAGGTCGCAATCTCGATTCTACTCCTTCACGATCTTTATTGTGCATTTATATGATTCTGCCTAAGTCTCTGATCTACGACCAGCCGTTTTTGTCAGACCGCTTGTCTGCTCGCGCGCACATCGATCGAAACTCATTTGCAGAAGTTTAAACTCAGTTTACTCAGTTAAAATCAAGCAGCAGTCGAGTTAAAAAAATAAAAGAAGGAAGTACAATGGTAAAGTAAGTCTGCTATCAACGCCATCATTTTACTACCTGAAAAAGGATTTTATTTTGAAGTGTGTGTGTGTTTACTGCGGTTTCAAACCAGAAGATGACACTCAGCTAACCATATACACCAAACATATACAGTTTGGACAAAATTATTTGATCGAAATTAATGATCATCGTTTGAAAAGTATTTCAAAAGTTCTTTTAACCAGAGCTAATAATTTTGTCCTCAACTGTACTGTAGCTTGTAATGTTTATTTTCAAGTTTAATGGTGATTTTTTTTTTTTTTTTTTTACTTACAACATTCTACAACAATTATATTATATTATAATTATATTGCTGTTTGAAAACCTGATTGTCAAGGTTGAATACTTAAAATATCCAGAACGAATTGTGATCTTTATTCTAAGCGAAAAAAATAGTTTCTCTCGTTTTGTCCAGAATTGTGCAGCTCTAATGTACACCCTCTCCTTGTGTTTTAATCTCCATTATTGGATTTCTGATAGCTAAACTGATTCTGTTTTTAACTAAAGAATGAAGAGACTCGGTTACATGATCTTAACTACAGCTACAGCTCACTCAATCAGGTAAAACACACACACACACACACACACACACACACACACAATGTTTTCTGAACTCTCTTTCAGGAGATCCGAGAGGAGCTGCAGCAGCTGAATGTGTCTCAGGTTCTTCATCAGTCTTGGTGCAGTGAGCAGATGATCGGTTTCCACCTTCTGCTCTCCAATCTCAGCAGACGCACATCCACACTGGAGCAGAGAGAGGGTGTGGTGAGTGAGTGTGTGTGTGTGTGTGTGTGTGTGTGTGTGTGTGTGTGTGAGAGTAAACAATACATTTGTGTTTAGTAACGGTTTTCTTCTGCAGTCGCCCTCACCGTTGGATCGCTCGCAGCATCTTGCGGTGACCCCTGCTGGTGTGTATCAGTCTTCCTCACGGCACCTGCAGCATCAGTCTGTTGACGTGTGTATGTGTGTGTGTGTGTGTGTGTGTGTGTGTAGGTTCTTTGTCACGCCGCCGGCGCTTCATGTCTTTGCCACAGTCTCCTCCTCACGCAGGTAAAAGCCAGTGGGAATCGAAAGGAGCTGAGATGTTCCTTTCTCACACGCTCAAACTTCTCTGGGTTTCAGTTCCCATGTTAGTGATGTTGACTTTGGCCTTGTGTCTTCTGACCTCCTATTGTTTATGTCAGGCGGAGCTCGCGTCATAAATGCCAGCAGAACTGGAGACCACTCTCCAAGAAGACCCACCGACCTGCGGCACAGGGGTCACTGAGGAGACACAAAAATTGTGTAGATTATGCTGTAAACTCATCTCTGATCACAAGCATCTCTCATAGTGAACAAAGACTGCAGTAATATTTACAGCACTGAAAATATTGTTTTATTGTGTAATTATTGTGTAACAGGAAGGAAATATGGCATGCTACACGACTCAAATAAACCTTTACTACTGACATTGAGTGTGAAGAAACCAGGCAACATGTCCAGCTTGAGTGTGTGTGAGAGAGGTAAGATTGTCAATAGGGTCAACATATCAAAATTGTAGTTTACTTGTAACCCATCCAATGAAGTGCACACACACAGTGAACAAGCACAAACCTGGAGCAGCGGGCAGCCTTGAACACCCGGGTAAAGCTCATTTTTGCATGTTTCAGCATCTGGGAAACAGAAGGGGTTCAGTATCTTCCTCAAGTTCAGTTGTAGATTTAAACCTGCAATTGTCTGGGTGGAAGGTCCAAATCCTGGATGTGACTGTCCCAATATACATGTATAAAGGTGTGTGTGTGTGTGTGTGTGTACATTTTACGGTGAAATGATGATCAGTCAAATGAAGACCAAATCAAATGACATTTTATTAGCTTTTATTCTCTGTAATAACACATTCAGACATAAACAGCTGAGATTTTCAGACGTTTAAACTCCATCTAACCCACATCTGTGGGCGTGAGTCTTTCATCAGAATTATGATGGTTGATGAAGAGCTCAAACAAACATTTTCTCTTAGTTCCATTTGTTTACTAAAAAAGCAAAACGTGCGTTAGGCTAGAGCTCCCTTGGCCCTCCAATCACCAGTTAGCAGCAACATCAGCTCTTCCTGCTCAATCTCTTCTTCCACCTGACCTCCAGATGGCAGTACCTGGCCAAGTTGTGCTTTCTCTACTCGTGTTCGGCTTTTCACTGCTTCACGCTTAGCTCTCAGCAGCTGCACTCGCTGCAAACACTGCATTTGCTCATCAATCTCATCAAATTGCCTCTCCAGGCGCCCCTCCTCATCTTCCTCGGCCACAATGGCGTCGGAGGCACTGTTCACCTGCCTCATTTGCTTCTGAAACTCCTCCCATTCCCGGTCCTGCTGGTCTTTCAACGTTTCTGCGTTACGAATTTTGGCGTCACGAACAGGATCATCAAAAAATCCCTCGGGCAGAGCTTCTGCCGTGTTTTCTTTCTTTTGCACGGGCACTGCTTCTCCATCACTTGCTTTTGTCACTGAGCCAGAGTGTAATGCGGCTGGGGGCACTGACAAGATGCTGCTGTCAAAGAAGTCGGCAGGAAGTGCGGCTTTCTCAGCATTCTCCTCATTTGTTTCACTGCCATTGTTGTGTCCTGCAAGTAGCTGCGGCCCATCATCACTCTGCACTGGATCTGCTGCTCTACCTGCACATAAACGCGAACACTCGTCACTGTAACTCTTACAGGCTTTTTGCTTTGAATGAGTCTTTGCAGCTTTTTGATAAATTGCAGCATCTGCTCACAATAAAAAGTTTAACTATTACATTTTATTTATGGGTCTCATATTTAAACAGAGCAAATGCCGGCTAAGACGGATTCCTTTAAAATAACATTCTTAACATATTTGGCATAGTTGAGGACTTCTTCAGTTCACGAAGGTAAAGCAGAAAATGACGTGTGTAAAGCAGAAAATGGGTTTAGAGTTTTGGAATTTAAGAAGTTTTCCCCTCTGTGTGTTAGTTTGGGTTAGTAATTAAAAAAACTAACTGGGGGGGGGGTGCTTTTTTCCCCAAACCGCAGTAAAGTGAAAAGAGCAATGTTTTGCAAATGTAGTAGAGTACATAAGTAGCTTACCTGCGGCAGGCACCTGCAGCTTCGCTCGCTTCTCTCCGTCGCTAACAGAATCCGGGGCGACCCTCTTCGTCGACTCTTTGCTCTTCTTCGCCGCCGCTGAAGAGGAAGAGGATGGTGGATCCGCGGACCCTCTGCTCTTCTGTGCGCTGACCTTATCTTTATGCTGTTTACCCAGGACGTGTGTCTGCCACAGCAGCTCGGACTTGACTGGGACGCAGCACAGCGCGCAGCTCAGCTGGCCCAGACTGTTGTATTTGGCATGAGGTGACTCCACGCGTATCTGTCGCTCTTTTGAATGTTTCTTTTCTCTCATTAAACGCCGCAAGTCGTCTTGCTTTACGATCTTTTTTCCGTTCTTTAACGTCGCCATGTTTCCGTGTCGCGAGCTGATGACGTCATCTACGACTTTTTTCATTTAAACTTTATTGAAACCAAGGAACATACAGTGAGGTAAACAAACAGCTAAATCACATTACAGAAATATATATATATATATATATATATATATATATATATATATATATATATATATATATATATATATATATATATATATACAGTATATAGATAAAGATGTGTGTGTGTGCGTGCGTGTGTGTATGTACACTATAAAACAAATCTAAAATTTTTAAACCTGTTGCAAAATGCAAGTGTTTTATTCAAGGCTTGTGGGTTGCTTGACCCTGAGATACAGCTGACATAGAGGATATTATTTGGGGAAATAGTGGAAAGAAAGGTTTTCCACCAGTTTTTGTGGAGCTTAGCAAATTAAATAATCAAACCAAAAATAATTCGTTTATAGCAAAATATCCGTTTGTTAATCAAATAATGACAACCCAATAAAATGTGTTTAAATAGAGAAATCAACATTGACACAGGCCTGAAGAAAGAACTGAACTTCCCCCCAAAGTACTGACACATGAGCATTCCCAGAAGAGTTGGGCTACAGTTTCCTCTTCAGCTCCACAAAAGCAGCACAGAGAAAGTATTAACATGGTTCTAACGGTGTAGAAGTTAGAATGAAATCTGTTTGACCTTGTTGGTCAATAAAAACTTGTGAGGAAAAGCACATTTGTTTTATATGCTATAAAAACATTTGTTTTATATGCTATACAATGTTGTTTGACATTATGGCACTAATCTAATTCGTTACGTGTTCGTTTCATTGCACATTAATTAATTAAAGTTGTGTTGTCTCGAGGACAGCTCTGATCAGCTCCATTCACCAGCAACTTTGAACATGAGTGGTAGGGAATTAATGAATTACAATTACAGCCTGTAGAGCGCTAGTGTTTAAAACACTGGATCATGGGTTTGATTCCCAGGGAAAGAAGGAATTTGTTGAATTGTAACAATTGTAATGAAATGTAATTCGCTTTGGATAAAAGCGTCTGCTAAATGACGGTAAAGTAAAGTAAAGTAAAGGGCTTTTTTTAAGAATGAATTGGTATTAAAATCTATATTCTTATGTTTAATATCCTAAATGTATTCTTTTATGTTTAATAATCTTCTTAAGGAGAATTTTTATACCTGACTCATGCAGATTTCTCCGGCCTCTCTGAGTCAGTCCAAGACTGTTGTTCACAGATGTTTGTGCCTCCATCAGATATACAAACATATGACTGTATCTAAGAGGTCATTTTGACCTGCTCCTCTCTTAGGATGCATGGTGCGCTGTCCGTTTATGATAGTCCGATTTCTATGTACTCTTGTGATTACGCCAATGTCATGTCTTTCTCCAGTCTCTCTGGGCCTTGCGAGTACCTTCTGATATGATGTCGGACAGTGAAGGACACCCTGACTAGTTGAAACTAAAGCTGCTTCAGCTAAGATGTAAATTTGGGCCAAGGGGGCCATGTTTCCTGACATTTGTATGAATTCTACTTGTAATTGACCTAAGATAATATCTGTACTAAAAGGGCTTGTAATTAAGGCTTCAATAATGTTATTCTCATTCTTCTTGTTGTCTTCGTGATGATACTATATGTGAAGACCTGGAGACCTGGATGGAGACCTGTTACGTGTAATCGTGTAAACGTGTTTGTGTCCCGGTGCCAAAGCCTATCTATGTTTTGGATATGATTAATACCTCATGCCGCTCTCCCATCATGTGACAAATCTCACCACCACCACCTCAACACCCCATGTAACGTAAGATTGGATATAAAAAGAGTTCTTCCGGAATTGTCTTTAGTGATGCATTGGATGCCGAATAAACCAATTGTTAAACTCGAATGCTGGTTTCTTCCTTATTGCATTACCTACAGATCCGTTTTTGAGAGAACTGCCGAACGAGAGAGATGTGTGCCATCACATGTGTGCCGAGAGAGAAGATGATAAATTTGACTTAAAATATTAAGAAGCCTCCAAATCTAATAGGGCCCAAACAGAAGATATACATAAGGATTGTATCAGTACATAATCATCACATAAAACATCTTCAAAAACAAGGAACTCTGAAACTCGTAAAAACACAAAATAGAACCAGTATGAACGTTACCCTATTGCAAACCGTGATTAGCACAGAGAGTGTTTCTATACAGAAAGATCACACAGTTTGAGAATAAAGTGCAAATGTGGTTGGTAAACAAAGATATAGTCATGGCAAAGTACGGAAGATCATTGGGAGGAGACCCAGTTACGTGGACCCCAACCTTTATTTTACAAAACAAAACCCTTTTTCAAGGAGTGAAAAAGTAACCCAGAACAAAAACTTTAACTTAGTTAAAAAGCTTAAACAACAGCTATTAACAAACATAAACATGCAGGGAGGGGTCCGCCGTCCATCCACCTCACAATTTCACGTTCATCTGTGAGCTGCCACCATGCTAAAACTATGTATGACAACGGCAGCTGAATAGGTCTAAATTAAAATATGGTACGCACTTTCTAAGTTGCTAAATACGTCTCAAGTTCAGACTGTATTTTTACTGAGACCACCACAAATAGGCCTTGTTTTGTCTGTTTATATCAAACTGTTGTGTTTAAACCATATTAAGGGGCAGTTGTGGTCCAGAGATGAGGAATCGGACTTTGTGTCTGAGAGGTTGCCGGTTCAATCCACCTACAACTACGACAACCCCCAAATGCACTGCTCCGAGTTTGTTCAGATGTGTTGAATGCAGAGAAGAATTGTCCATTGAGAGACTACTAACGTTTATGTTATTAAACGTGTGTAAGACCCGTCAGTGTATAGGGCTGAACTGATCAGGGGCAACAAAGAGCTTAAAGTTCGTGTTAATATGTCTTTTTTCACTGCACTGCTACAGTTCCACACATCCACGAGCGGTCGCAGACAGACCCCAATGCAAAAACAACAAATTGAAAAGAGCCAAAAGAAAAGCAATACAAATTAGGAAAATGAATGATATCATTATATGTAAAGTAGAACTCTCATGAGTTTTGAGATGAGATACAGCTGAGATGAAAACTGGCTGTCCTAACTACGGTATGTAAAATGTTTGGTGGTACGTCCATGAACGTGCGCGTACACGTTCACGCGCAAAGTAACACTTGCGCAGGGGTTTTCATTCGAGGGGTTTCATTCGCTGGTGCCGGGCACATTTTTACACAGCTGCAATCTCGCCGACTGTGAGGAGAGTTTAATCTTCAATTAAAAAAGAGAAACTCGCCACGAATCCAGTGACACTCTAGCCCAGCTCCCGGGGATTCACCACCACCACCGTCTCCGATGCTTCCGCCGCGGTCGGTCCGCGCGCTGGTTCTGGTTCTGTTGCTGGTGGCGGCGGCCGCTCAGGTGAGGGAGACAAAGAGATTAAAATTCATAGTACAACGCTTACAGCTAAAATGTGTATGTGTCATACGTTAAATCGTATTTTTCAGTGATGTATACGTGTCACACACACACCTAGGTTATTTCACACTCGAGTTGTCACACTTGAACAGAAGAAACAGTGCTTCGTGTGTGTGTGTGTGTGTGTGTGTGTGTGTGTGTGCGTGTGAGTGCGTGCGTGCGTGTGTGTGTGTGGTATCAGGGGTAAAGCTGTGGTATCAGGGATTTGATGCAGTCACATTCCTAATGTGTGTGTTAATGAAAAAGTGCGAAGAGTGTATGTGTGTGTGTGCGCGCGCGTGAGGTGGGGGGTGCATAGTGTTATGAGGCTCCTGTCACAGAAATAACGGATTTAACCCAGTTATCACACAGTGCTGATTAACTGACACTGTGTGTGTGTGTGTGTGTGTGTGTGTGTGTGTGTGTGTGTGTGTGTGTGTGTGTGTGTGTGGGTGTGTTGCTTCTAGACAGAGCAGAGCAAAAATGCAATCATGCAACAGGAATTTTAAACTTTTTAGAACGTGTGTTAAACACTGAACAGACTATTTATTACTTTTATTTCTTATTACTAATGCCCGTGTGTATGTGTGTGCGTGTGTGTGAGTTCTCTCTCTCTCTCTCTCTCTCTCTCTCTCTCTCTCTCTCTCTCTCTCTCTCTCTCTCTTTCTCTCTCTCTCCCCTCTTTCTTTCTCTCTCGTCCACACAGGGGGCTAGTGTGAGATGAGCTGCCTGTTTGTTGGACACTGTTCAATGGTTCTTTGATTTTGCTGGCTGTGTTTTTCTCTTTAGTGTTGCTGAACCCAAGGATCAGCCACTCATTCATCATAGCAGTGCGGTGCAGTGGGTTAGGTCATATAATGTTGTTGGTCTTGGTGTGTCATTGTGAATGTGTGTATGTTTGTTTATGTGTTACTGTGAGTATGTGTTTGCTGGTGTGTGACCGTAAGGTGATTGTGCGTATGATTGCTTTGGCCTGACTGTCAGTGTATGTATATGATTATTGTTTTGTGTCTGAAAGTGTATAGATATATGTTTTAGTTTAAGTTAATTATAAAGTACTTTTATAGACTGTCTCAAAGCACACACGCACTATAGCAAGCATTTATCTGCTTTGACTATGGCTAGGACCAGTGAGCAACAACAGGCATGGCTGTGGCTAGGAAAACAAACGAATTCTCTTACATCTTTTTTTTTTTTTTTTTTTTTTAAACCTAACTGGTTGTTTTACTTGAATAATATTAAAGCAAAGGTAACGTTAGACATTATTTCTAAATGTATCAGTAGGGGTACTGTGATATATGTCCATATATGAGTGTATGCCAGTGTCTTGCGTTGATCATACCTAAAATATTAGTAATAAATATTTAAAATAAAAATGTATAAAATAAAAAAAACGGCACAGACACTGGTTGGGACATCTTCTCTCAAACGTCATTTCAGAATGCCATTGTTTTATTTGGTTTTATTTCTTCCAGTGTTATTTAGCCACGTCACTGCATCTAAGGTACCGTAGCTTAGCCACTACTAACTGTCGCAGCACAGCTAATGTTTTTTTTTTATTTCTGTTTTTGAGCAAACAAAGGCAAATATGCATTTCTGCCACAAGATCCTTTATTTAAATAAATAAAAGAGTACTCAATGCAGTATTTTAATTGTCTTGTGACTGTGAAAATAAGCACTCTTAAATTGGAAAAAATGGGTGCTTATTTTTGCATGACTACGGTATGTGCATCAATGAAGAGATGGCTCTTCAGTGTTGACTTAAACTGAATTGCTGTCTCTGACTCTTATAGAATAGGCAGAACATTCCAGAGTTTAGCTGCTTACTATGCAAAAGATCTGGACATTGTAGTTTGTTTTTTCCAACTGCAATTAATCACAAATTTTCACTAGTCTTGTTTTGTCACAAATCCACACAACTCACAACACAATAAACAAAACCACACACCGAAACTGCAAAATACCTCATGTATCCTGCAAAATGAAGCAACATTGTTACCCCCCCTCCCTAAAAAATAGCCACTGTTTTTAAACAGAGCAAAAAAATAGCAACTTTTTTTGACATCCCAGTTCAGTGGTTCTTAACCTAGTTTCAATCGAACCCCAGACGTTTAGTGAGTCAGTATCAGGGGTAAGGCGGACATCAAGATACACACCCGACTTATATGATTCGTGAGGACGCACCTAACTTGTTACATTGACTGCAGGTGTTCACGCAACATCGCAGCCTTGGCTTATCTGTGCTTCCGGGAATTTGGTGGATTCAGTAATTGTATTGCACCCCATCTTCAGTGAGCTGTGTAAAGAAATGGTATCTGAATTCGAGATACTTCTGTACCATTACGTTTGGTGGTTATCCTGGTGACAGGTGAGGAATCGCTTTTTTGCCAATTTTTCCAATTAGGAAGAGTTTGATGAATATGCGCATTTGAAACCCGTGGGGTCCAGTACTTCCAACTAAATATTGAACCACTGTCCTAGTTAGATGTTTAAAAAAGCTTTTTCAAATAGTTTTTGCTGTTTTAGCAGATGCGTTGTCTTATTAAATTGAGCAAACCTCACTTACGTAAATAAAGAGCTCAATCATATAGGATTTTAAATTGAATGCTGTCTTTTATAGGTAATAAGTGTAGTAATATTACGTAACATAGAGACTGATATAGTCGTGCATTTTTGTTTTTCTAATGAATCTAGATGCAGCATTTTGAACTATCAAAATGTTGAAGTTTATTTACTAATTGGACAGGAAAACCTCACATAAGACCATTACAGCAACCTTGAGGTAATGCAAAAAAGCATGCGTCTTTCATAGAATGCACAGGACACAGCTTAAAGATATTTCTGAGGTGAAATAATGGTTTCCTGCATACACTATTGAAGTACATTTCGAAAGAGAGTTTACTATCAAATATGACGTCTATGATTTTGACTGTTAGTGAGGATATATGGTGTGACTATAAAAATGTGTGAGTGTGTATGCATGTGTTTGTGTGTGTATATACATGTTTGTTGGTGTGTGACTAAGTGTTTGTATATGTTTGTTATTGTGAGAGACTCTAAGTGTGCATGATTGTGTGGGTACCAATGTTTTTTTGTGTTCCTGTGTCTGTTGAGTGTGTGTGTGTGTGTCTGTGACTGTGTGGATGTGTGAGAGTGTGTGTGTGTGTGTGTGTGTGTGGTGCACCGTCATCTCTCTGCTGACAGTGTTCCCTTCTCTGCTGGATCAGGCCATTTGCCAGTCAGGGGCTGGATTAGTTGCGCTGGACTCTGACGATCTGATGCAGCAGAGAGCTGAGGTCAACACTCAACTGACCGACGTCACTTATCTTGAATGACGCTTCATTTTTTTAAGATTTCCTGGTGTCTAAACAGTGTTGTGTGTGTCAGTGAGGTATGAGGACTGTGGCGAAGCTCCGCATCTGCTCTTCGACTGTAGTCAGCCGGACGTCTTCAGTGTGACTGGAGATGGTGTGGTGTACGTGCTTGTGCCATCATCGTCTTGGACGTCTCCTCTGCTGGTCACTGCGTGGGACATCACCACCCGTCAGCAGTGGCAAACGCGGCTCACACTGCTTCCTGCTCACGAGCCCTCGGTAAGACAACACACTGCTCGCCAAATACTTCTTTTGGTGTTTCCCTTACCTTTACCGTCCCCAAATAGTGTACGCTCCAGTACACATAATACACTTTCATAATACACAGATTTGTACTTACCTATTAAAATCTTCAGGAGTTTTGGCTTACTGTCCATCTTTCCAGGCGTTTCACTTTCAGGTACATTTTCTGGGTGTTTTTCATACTGGTAAAATCTCCAGATTTTTTTCTTCCTGTTTTCTCTTCTGGAATTTTATTTCCGGTTAAAATCTGCAGGTTACCTTTTAGTTGAATTAACTATGTACTTTTCCAACTCAAAGTGTTTTACTACCTGTTACATTTTCCAGGTGTTTTTTTTATATTAAGCTTTCCAGGTGTTTTTCTTCCTGTAAAACTCCCAGGTTTTTAACTTCCTGTTAAACTTCCTGTTTTTTATGCTAAAATCTCCAGATGTTTTTCTTCCTGTAAACCTATTCTATCTGTATTCGACATATGCTGTAAAAAAATTGGGGTTTCTATTGAAGTGTTTTTCAATCGTTTTAATCATATAGTCTGTGTGCTGTCAAATCCTGCAGTATTTAATGCAGTATTCAATGATTGTTGTCACTCGGCAGGTCTTGGTTTCTCCTTTAGTAAAGACTCTATCACGCTGGAGCCCTGTTGCATTGAAGCGCTGGAAGAGAGACTGGGTCATTCCTCCCATAAATGTGGCAGAAAACTCGAGAGGACCCTTTCCCATGAAGCTCGTCCGGGTGAGAACCACTGACCAAGCATAAGAACTTGAATTCGGAGGAATAGATTGAGTGACCTCTGCAGGTGGCAGGAGGAAACAACCTTGACTAGCACTGTCTGGCTAGGCTTGATATCCCACAATCCATCCCACTCAGACTCTCCCACATACATTGATCTGGTTTCTGTCTCTATGACTGGGAAGTTTCTGTTTAAGTTTCTGCTTCTTTTTTTACATGTAGATTCGCTCAGACATGGACGATAAAGTGAGTTTACGCTACAGCGTAACTGGCCCTGGTGCTGACCAGCCGCCGACAGGAGTGTTCACCATCGACCCCGTGTCAGGACTGTTGAGCGTCCTCAAGCCTCTGGACCGCGAACACCTGCCAAACTTCAGCGTGAGTTCAGGCTTGACTGTCTGTCTGCGTCTCTCGGTCTCATAGCTCTTCTTCGCACATTATCAGCTCAGGGCTCATGCAGTGGACCTGAACGGCAATCGCGTGGAAAGTCCTGTTGACATCACGATCAACGTAATCGACATGAACGACAATCGGCCAGAGTTCACCCAGCAGACCTGGAGTGGAAGTGTAGCCGAAGGCTCAAGACCAGGTAAGTGTCGCAGCTGCACGTATCAGCGTGATGGAGCTGATTGCGGCCTTCGTTCTCAGGTACATTGGTAATGACAGTGACAGCTGAGGACCAAGATGATCCTAGAACTCTGAATGGTCAGCTGCGCTACAAGATTCTGTCCCAGGAGCCTAGCGTTCCCTCTCCTCACATGTTCACTATCAACAACCGCACGGGCAGCATCATCACTGTGGCTGCTGGACTGGACAGAGAGGTGCAGAGATGTTCTCCAGGTTCATTTGCTGTTCCAGAGTGGATGTTGACCAGTTTTTTAGTTCTCTCTATTCACAAGATGTGTAATTCACAAGATTCAAGGATCACTAGAAAGATGAAGACTATTGTACTTTTCAACAGGAATGAACAGATGAATTTGTCTTTGTAGAGAGTGTGAGAGCAGGTTCTGTATGGAGTCAGATTAGTGCAAAACAATATATCAAACATTAATTTATAAAAATCAACAAAACATTTTCTTTTAGTTTTCCATTTGTTGCTTGCAATCTCCGTATTTTTGTTTGAAATGTTGTTCTTTGTTTAGTTTCAGATCTTTTCATTGCGTTTCAGATTTCAGATTTGTCTTTCACACTTACTCTTATTGGCTGGTGATAATGTGATTGGCAGCTCCCTGACCAGGAAGTGAGGGACGAGTTCAGTGATCGCTTAATATTAAATTTGTTCATGAAATGCATACATTTGCACAGTATTTAAACATATGGAGTGGCTCATGCGGTGTTCATGGCTCTCTTAGCCAAAAATGTTCGCGACCCATGAATTAATCACTTCATCAGTTTTTCAGCAAGACGTTTTTCATCGAATCATGAGGATGACATGCATTGTGTTCGAAGCAACGATTATGAGAGACAGAGACTTTTCTCACGTTTTGTTGAACACCAACTTTTGAATATGCTGGATCAAGTTTCATCAACTGCACACCTAATGATTTTTTGTGAAAAAGCTATAGTCCGATTTTAAAATATTATCCAGTTAGTCAGTTATCTGTTTTATGATGCACACATATGGTTGAAAAATTGAATAATATACTGGTTTGTCTTTCTCTTAACTCTTTTTGTCTCTCCCACCTCTACCTCTCTCTCTCTCTCTGTTTCTCACAGAGAGTGTCACAGTACACTCTGATTATTCAGGCCACTGATATGGAGGGAAACCGCTTGTATGGTCTTTCCAACACTGGCACTGCTCTCATCAGAGTCACAGACATCAATGACAATCCTCCTGAGTTCAGCTCAAGCAATGTACGACACACACACTCACACACAAACAAAACTCTTAAGATGATGTATTTGTGTCTGTTGTGTAGTTTTTTGGTGAAGTGTTGGAGAATCAGCAGGATGTTGTTGTAGTGAATCTAACAGTGACAGACAAAGATCAGGCCAATACATCTGCATGGAGAAGCCGCTTCCAGGTGATATCGGGCGACATGGCCAGACATTTCGCAGTGCCCACTGACTCACTGACCAATGCCGGCCAACTGACTTTGCTCAAGGTTAGAATTGCACTTCTCACAGAGAAGTCCACAGCTCTGCGGAGTTCAACAAAAACCCACCCGAACAATTGACCCCAACACTTCTGTCAGAAGCCGTATGTACGTATGTGTGTGACTCTTTCAGCCACTGGACTATGAGACTTCTCGCTCTGTGGTGCTGACAGTGGTGGTGATGAACGAGGATCCACTTCAGTCGGGCCTAGTCCCGGCTCCTCAGTCCACTGCCACCGTGTCCATCCTTGTTACCGACGTCAATGAGAGCCCTCTCTTTATACCCAACCCCACCATACTAGAGCTCCAGGAGGGGCGGCAACCAGAGTCAGAGATCTGCAGCTTCACAGCTCAAGACCCAGACCACCACCTCGAGCAGAGTCTCCGGTCTCTACCTATCTCTCTCTCACACACGCACACACACACACACACACACACCCACACACACACACACACACCCACACACACACAACATAAACTGACAAGTGCTGTTTTTCACTTGGTCAGGTACAGCACACTGTCAGACCCTGCAGACTGGCTGAGGATTGAACCCCTGACTGGACGTGTCTCTGCTGTGTCTGTTCTAGACAGAGAGTCCCCATTTGTTCATAACGATGTCTACACGGCCTTGTTCCTGGCCACTGACACTGGTATGATACACTGTGAAGTTGTAATCACAACATCAAAAAGTTAATCACAATTAAAAGTGATTTGAAACTGGCCAGATCTGTTTGGAACCATACTACAAAGTTGAGCTCTGTCCTATCTGCACTTAAATTGGTTCTGACCACTAGGGATTCCACCTGCCAGCAGCACCGGCACACTGCAGATCCTACTTTTGGATGTTAATGACAACGCTCCACACATCCTTCCACTGGAAGCAGAGATGTGTGAGAAACCCCAGAACAGCGGCATCAACATCACAGCACTTGACGCGGACCTGCATCCCAACACAGGACCCTTCAGCTTCCAATTAGCCACAGAGCCAGCAGACATCAGGACCAACTGGAGCATCAGCAGGCTCAATGGTAAACTCTAAACAAATTATGGCGATGAGGTGAAAATCCGATTGCTTTATAAAAACTTTCTTCCAGATGATTATGCACAGCTTGCTCTGAAAATTGATTATCTGGAGAGTGGACGTTATGAGATTCCTGTCATCGTCTCAGACTCCGGCGACACGCCGCTGTCCTCCACCTCCTATCTGCAGCTGAAGGTGTGCGAGTGCGATGAGAACGGTGACTGCACTGATCAGGAGCACATCATGGCTGCCGGACTGAGTACAGGGCTAATTGTCACACTCCTGCTGTGTGTGATCGGCCTCCTCAGTGAGTGAGCAGCCTGACGTCTTCTAGATTGTCCTCGGTCTAGATGTGTAGGGAAGAGTCATAGTGATGCTTGCTCTCTCCTCAGTCTTGGTCCTGCTGTTTGTGCTGTGGGTAAAGATGAGAAATCAAGAACGACAGGCTAAGCAGCTTTTAATTGACCCCGAAGAAGACTTGAGAGACAGTGTCCTGAAGTATGATGAAGAAGGAGGCGGAGAGGAAGATCAGGTAGAATGGTCACTTGTTCTTTATCTTAGGGAATGTCTGACAGGGCTGACAGTGTGCTTTTGGACAGGACTATGACTTGGAGCATCTGCAGCAGCCTGGTGTCTTGACAGATGCCACCAGGATCACCAAAATCCGCAGGCTTGATGAGCGACCGCTGCATCCAGAGCAGCGGGCTTCCATCAGACCTGCTCCTCATTCCATTGACATTGCAGACTTCATTCAACAGGTACGTTCAAAATGGTCAGAAATCAGATCCCTTGTCCTTGCCCTAGTGCAGTTGTGGCTAAATAGTAGGGACTAGACTAAGCGTCGCAAGTTTTGAGTCCTGGACTTATAGGTAACAATAGTGTAACAATAGATTAACAAGACAGTTAATCGGATTGACTTGACTTATGGCTAACCACTGCTCAAAGTCTTAAAAAAAAGTTCTACAAGTCAGAGTGTTAATCTATTCAGCCATCTTGTCTCAGCAGAGAACAATTAATTAATTATTTTTTTACTTTAAGGATTCAAGTTCAAAGGAACTTGGATTAAAGGACACTATTTTGCAAGCCTTGGAATAAAAACATGATGTTTGTGTCAACAGGGTTTGATGGAAACAGACGCTGATCCTGTAGCTCCGCCATATGACTCGCTTCTGGTGTTCGACTACGAGGGTGAGGGGTCTTCGGCAGGGTCTCTCAGCTCCTTCAGCAGCTGCAGCAATGAGGGCGAGCAGGACTTCAATTTCCTCCAGCAGTGGGGTCCTCACTTCAGGAAACTTGCAGACCTGTACGCTGATGCAGACGAGTAAAGAATTACCAGACAACCCATTGCAAACTTAATGCTTATGTTATGCATTTTTTTCATGTTTGTGATTAAAAAAAAACAGGCGACACACTTGATCTCAGATCATGGACATGTTCTGCTCTCCAAAAAAAAAGCAGAAGACGTTTTCAGACATTTTTCAGCTTTGACTTTTTTTGCTGTTACAGCACCAAATGAAACAGTGTATAAGCTTCATCACAGCTTCCTTTTAAACAATAAAATATTGATTGTACAATATTGTTGAGTGTGTGTGTGTGCGCGCGCGTTTGTCTCTTACATATTCCACTAACCACCAACTGCAGAACCGCAGAACCACACGTCATGACAGTCTGAATTGCCTTATTAGGCATTTTGTACTTCCATGTTTGCGACTTATTCAAGTTTAAATCACATGTTAATAAAGTTATAATCATGCATTCTTTTTAAACAATTTAATTGTAAAGATTGACTTCCATCCGCATATGAGTTGTCTATGTGTATATACACATATTGTGGAACGGGACACTTTGTTTTTTTATTCACCAAAGATTAAAAAGTCTTTCGTGTGTGTATTTGTATAAAATCAGAGTTAACAATTATGCCATCCTTCCAACACAAATCATTCTACTACTATACACAATTGTTCGTAATTTTAACTTATTCATGTGTTTAGTTGTGATCAATGGTTAATAAATGTGAATTATTTAAAGTAATGATAACAGTAGTAATAACAACAACAACAACAACAAATGTGACACAGGTCGACTGTCGCAAGGCTGGGAATAGGACCCACGTGCACAGCACAGACACCACGAGATTCCAGGGATGAGGTGAAAAAAGGTTTAATCCAAATAGAGTGGTCAGTCAGGCAAGGTCATACACAGAATATCCAAAAATGGCAAAAACGCTAGGCAAGGTGGGAAAATCAGGAACAGGCATAAGGTCAGAACCGGCAAGACTAGATATATGCACTAGGCAACACAAGGCTAGGAAAACAAGATCTCGAGGCTAGAGTGACAGCGATTACACGTCTGACAATCTGACAACGAACAGAGCACGAGACAGGAAATAAATACATGACTAGTGATTAACCAAAATACCCACAGCTGACACTAAGACAAGGACACAACGCGAACAGGATTAAAGAATGAAACGACTTGACGAGAATGATTAACGAACAAACGAGTAACAGCTGGAAACAAGACAGAGACGATCGACACCAGGAAGTAAACACACAAACCGACACGTGGGAGAAAGCTAGAAGGTAAACAAAACAACGTGACGTCTAACAGAGAGGGAGTGACACGATTTCAAAATAAAGACAACCTAAAAGTCCCCAAAAAAAAAGACAACAAACACTCCAGAGTTCGTGACAGAACCCCTCCGTCAAGGGGCGAATTCCAGACGCCCCAAAAAAAAAAAAAAAAAAAAAAAGGGTTCAGGGCGAGTTGGCAGTCGCTCCGGAGTGCGGCCGGGTGGGCAGCAGCACGGGTCTGGCGGACGCCCTTTTACCGCCAGCAAGAGTTCAGGTGGACGGCCGGGCGGGCCGCCGAGAAGTTCCGGTGGACGGCCGGAGGGGCCGCAACAAGGGTCTGGCAGACGGCCCTTTACTGCCAGCAAGAGTTCAGGAGGACGGCCGGGCGGGCCGCCGAGAAGTTCCCGTGGGCGGCCGGAGGGGCCGCAGAAAGGGTCCGGTGGGCGGCCGGAGGGGCCGCAGCAAGGGTCCGGTGGGCGGTCTCTCACCGTCGGCAGGAGTTCAGGAGGACGGCCTGGTGGGCCGCTACAGAGGTCTGGAGAACGGCCAGGCGGGCCGCTGCTAGGTGGGCGGTCCTTCACCGCCAGCAGGAGTTCAGGTGGGTGGCCTGGTGGGTCGCTGCAGAGGTCTGGAGAACGGCCGGGCGGGCCGCTGCAAGGTGGGCGGTCCTTCACCGCCAGCAGGAGTTCAGGTGGGCGGCCTGGTGGGTCGCTGCAGAGGTCTGGAGAACGGCCGGCGGGCCGCTGCAAGGTGGGCGGTCTTTCACCGCCAGCGGGAGTTCAGGTGGGCGGCCTGGTGGGTCGCTGCAGAGGTCTGGAGAACGGCCGGACGGGCCGCTGCAAGGTGGGCGGTCTTTCACCGCCAGCAAGAGGTCAGGGCGTAGGCGGCGCTGCGTTGTCGACAGTAGTCCCCGTGGAGGGTGGTCTTCTGCCACCGACAAGGGTCCTTGAAGAGGACGGCCTCCAGCTGTAGTCGACGGTGTGGATGGACTTTCAGACTTCTGGAACAGCAGGGACATCCATTGCAGACACCGACTCAGACGCGTTCGGAGTCGACACAGGGCCATGAACACACACAATAGCCACAAGACCAGAAGCGCCCGTAGCCAACCCTGGCTTGGTCGAACTGCGGTGTTGTTTAGCTGCCATAGGGCGTCTCGGTCAATCTGTGGCTGGGCAGGAGCCGGCTGTGGCTGGGCAGGAGCCGGTCGTGGCGAGACGTGGTCGGCCTGGGCAGGCCGTGGCGAGACGTGGTCGGCCTGGGAGGCCGTGGCGAGACAAGCCCGCAGGAACGCGGCTTGGTCGGGCGGAGCCCGCAGGAACGCGGCTTGGTCGGGCGGAGCCCGCAGGAACGCGGCTTGGTCGGGCGGAGCCCGCAGGAACGCGGCTTGGTCGGGCGGAGCCCGCAGGAACGCGGCTTGTCGGGCGAGCCCGCAGAACGCGGCTTGACTGAGCAGAGGCGCGGCTTGACTGAGCAGAGGCGCGGCTTGACTGAGCAGAGGCGCGGCTTGACTGAGCAGAGGCGCGGCTTGACTGAGCAGAGGCGCGGCTTGATGAGCAGAGGCGCGGCTTGACTGAGCAGAGGCGCGGCTTGACTGGAGCGAGGCAGGACGAGGAGAGACGACAGGACGAGACAGGAGGAGAGACAGGAGGACGAGACAGGAGGAGAGACAGGACAGGACGAGACAGGAGGAGAGACAGGACAGGACGAGACAGGAGGAGAGACAGGACGGACGAGACAGAGACAGGAGAGACAGAGAGACAGGACTGGACGAGACAGGAGGAGAGACAGGACTGGACGAGACAGGAGGAGAGACAGGACTGGACGAGACAGGAGGAGAGACAGGACTGGACGAGACAGGAGGAGAGACAGGACTGGACGAACAGGAGGAGAGACAGGACTGGACGAGACAGGAGGAGAGACAGGACTGGACGAGACAGGAGGAGAGACAGGACTGGACGAGACAGGAGGAGAGACAGGAGGACGAGACAGGAGGAGAGACAGGACTGGACGAGACAGGAGAGAGACAGGACTGGACGAGACAGGAGGAGAGACAGGACTGGACGAGACAGGACGAGGCAAGACAGGACGAGAGCCAGGACGAAGAAAACGCAGACGTGAAGACGGCGGACAGAACACTGGAGACCACATAGCAAGGGAACGGAAAGAAAGCGAACGAGACGACAGAGGACGAAAACGGCGAGCCCGTAGAGGACGAGGGGTGAAGCAAGGAGAAGCTTGACGTGCAGGAGAAACAGAAAAAGCTGAGATAAGAGCAGAGCACGAGAAAACACAGAACTAGAATCCACTGAACACACACGAGACACAGGAGGAGAAAAAGTAGGAAATGGCCGTCTCCTCGTCGGAACGGATGAGCATGACTTGCAGGTGCGGACCCGCTCCGGCATCTGGTAGTCTGACTGCAGACCCCAGAATATTGAGTGCCAAAGTTCAAATATCGCCTTAACAGGGATCCAGCGGGTAAATTGAAAAAGTCACAGGGGCACAGGGTCTCAAGTTGCTGCCATACCTCTTCTGAGTGGGAGTGACGCGTCACTGGACAGTACTCCAACACGGCATCCAGTTCTTCTTTGAAAATGGCGCAGCGCTCCTGCGCCGACGCTGTAGCCAGTGAAGAAAACAACTCCATAGCCTCTGTGCTGCTGGGTCCATTGTCTGGTCAGATTGTGCTGACACAGGTCGACTGTCGCAAGGCTGGGAATAGGACCCACGTGCACAGCACAGACACCACGAGATTCCAGGGATGAGGTGAAAAAAGGTTTAATCCAAATAGAGTGGTCAGTCAGGCAAGGTCATACACAGAATATCCAAAAATGGCAAAAACGCTAGGCAAGGTGGGAAAATCTATGTGGCCGCGATATCCGCCTTACATGACCTCATCGAGGGGAAGACGGTAGGCCGGCACGACCTGACTACTAGGTTTCTAAGAGGTGCAAGAAGGGTCCGCCCTTCCAGACCTCCCCCGACCCCGGTGTGGGATTTGAGCTTGGTGTTGGCGACCCTCCGTTCTCCCCCCTACGAGTCTCAGGCTGCTCACACTGAAGGCATCGCTTTTACTAGCGCTGGCCTCAGTGAAACGGGTAGTGGACCTAGAGGCGTTCTCTGCAGATCCTCAGTGCCTGACCTTTGGGCCTGGAGATTCGCACCCAGTGCTGAGACCCAGGCCTGGTTACGTGCCCAAAGTGCCCGCTCCCTTCAGGGATCAGGTAGTGACGTTGCAGGCCCTCCCCGCTGGGGAGCAAGACCTGGCCGGTTACCCACTGTGCCCAGTACGCGCTATACGCACCTACCTACGACGCACAGAGAGCTTCAGAAGCTCGCAACAGCTCTTTGTCTGCTATGGTGGTCGACAGAAAGGGAATGCCGTCACCAAGCAGAGACTCTCGCACTGGATCGTTGACGCGATTAAGTTCGCGTATCACGACCGTAAGTTGCCTTGCCCGCTGAACGTGAGAGCCCACTCCACCAGGAGCGTGGCCTCGTCGATCGTAGTGGCAAGGGGAGTCTTTCTAGCAGACATATGTAGAGCTGCTGGCTGGGCTACACCCAACACCTTTATTCGGTTCTATGAACTGGATAAAGCGTCGGTATCCACGCAGGTACTTTCCGCAGTGGAGGGCAATACCGACACGGTGTAGGCCTGCAGGAGCCAACCCCAGTCTTGGGGCCAGCCTCCTATCTTAGTGTTTCCTCTACCCTCGAGCTAGGCTAGGAACACGCCCAGTCCGCTCAGCACACTAGGGGTCACGGCCTACGGAGGGCCGAGACCCCTGGAGCCCCGGCCTCTGTTTCCCCTGACGGGCAATCAGGCGCAAGGGGGGGTTCCCTGGTGCCACCGAGTCCAGACTAGTACTGGCTGTTTTTTGCCTCAGGCGATACTCTTCGAGTTATTACGCCTGGATTTCCCGAGGGGATGAGGTCGAGTAGTAGGGCCAAGCTCTCCTCCCTCTCCCAAGCTTGACTCTGTTTTTCGACAGACACTGGCTTCTTTGACGAGTGGCACCTCTAGATGCTTTGGAAGATCCACTAAAGGTTCCTCGGCTAAACAGCCGAAGGGGTCTTTTCGGTAGGATACTGCCCTGGATGTGGCCCGTTGTATTATCCCATAGTCAGGTCTCTGACTGACGTCGAAGTGACCTGACTATGAAAGGGAACGTCTTGGTTACTTGCGTAACCTCTGTTCCCTGAATAAGTCAGGGAACGAGACGTCACTTTCCGCCGCCACATTCAGGGTATGCCGCTGGAAGTCTGCGTTGGCCCGACCGGCTTCAATCAGCGAAAGGTATTTGCATGTGGCACGCCACCGCCCTTTTATACCAGCTGGTACGGGTCAAAGGTGGCATGCAAATTCATGCAGCCATTGAACTTGACTGTTCATTGGCCGGTTCGTAAGAATGAACGCGAATGGCTGACGCATCCGTTATCCCATAGTCGGGTCTCTGACTGACGTCTCGTTCCCTGACTTATTCAGGGAACAGAGGTTACGCAAGTAACCAAGATGTTTATGAGAACAAAACATGAATAAGTTAAAATTTGTGTCAGAAGGATGGCATATTTGTTAACTCTGATTTTATACAAATACACACACGAAAGATTTTTTTATATTGGTGATGGTGAATAAAAAAACAACGTGTCCCGTTCACAATATGTGTATATACACATTCAGACAACTCACGGATGGAAGTCAATCTTTACAATTAAATCGTTTAAAAAGAATGCATGTTTATAACTTTATTAACGTGTGATTTAAACTTGAATAAGTCGCAAACACGGAAGTACAAAATGCCTAATAAGGCAATTCTTGCTCCGCCCACTTCCGTCCACAGACTGTCATGACGTCATGACTGACTCAGACTGTAATGACGTGTGGTTCTGCGGTTCTGCAGTTGGTGGTTTCTCTACATCAGGGGTATCAAACATACGGCCCGCGGGCCGAAACCGGCCCGCAAGTAGGTTTGATCAGGCCCGCCGAATTAAAAATTGAAAAAAAAAAAAAAAAATAAATAAATAAATAAATAAATTTTTTTTGCTGCAATTCATTGATTGTCCGCTAAGGGGCGTTTCCATCGGAGTAGAACGCTGCAACACTGAGACGGACAGAATCTTGTTAAGAACGGAAAACAGGTGTTATCCGCTACCTATCTGCTACAACCTCATTAATCAAAATGTTCCAAACGGAGATAGATAAATAGTGTAAATGCAAACAGTATTTAAGGCTTAAATACTGTTTGCATTTAAATATTGCATGTTTCATATATGAAGTTTACGAATGTGACTTTCTTCATTGCACATTTAATATCACTCTCCTTAATTTGTAAGGTGTATGCAGGGATTTAATTTATATTTTATATAAGTGGTTTAAAATTCAGTTCTTTAAAAGCCTCAAGTGCAATACTATATTTTTCATTACCAATTTAAGATGTGTGCCTTTGTACAATCAGTGGGATAAGTTGCAATGCCTAAATGTGAATGATAAAGGTAAATTGCACATTTGTAAGGAATTAAGAGGAAATTCTTGGAATGTTTTGTAAAAGCATAGTTCATTAAAATTCAATATGTTCCTAATGTTCTTGTGCTTCTTTACACCAAAACAAAGAAAATACATGATACTTTTGATATTTAATGCAGAGTATGGTATAATTTTAATTGTCCGGCCCGCCTGACATCTCCCTAGGTCGTATGTGGCCCGCTATGCGAAATGAGTTTGACACCCCTGCTCTACATATTCAGTGTTTCCATTTTTAACTGCAGTAGCACGTGACTGACACCAGAGGGTGACAATTGCACAATCGTCATTTTCCTTCTCACAGAACATTAGATTTAACTGTAGCTTCACATTAACTACTCAAAGTGTATCAGATTTGTCTGTAAACAGCTGATGTGACAAATAAGTTGAGGTAGACAAATGTTTGGTTTCAACAAAATATTTAAGACAAGAAGTAAAACAAAATTACAAACTAGATTGATCGATTCAACAAACTTTAAAGAATTGAGGATGTTCAAGCTAACACCGACTGAATGTTAGAATTGTGTAGTTGTGCAGAACTTACACTAGAACAGTCTTCCGCTAGTGAAACTGAAATGTGAACGTAAAGGAGCCAATCAGAGTTCAGAGAGGCGGCGTCTACGGGGAACAGTTGGCCAGAAAAGAAACTCAGTCGTTTTCCCAGAGCATTAGATTCAGCTGACAGCAGACATGGCTTTCACAGCAGATCACACCGGTAAAGTAGCCTTTTCCTTTAAGAATTGTTCTGCTTTGTGGGTTCAGACACTTCCTGCTTTTGATTGTTTTTGAAAGTGAAAGTGAAAGTGTAACCTACCGGTCAGTGTAAAATATCATACGTTTGGTTGAAACTTTACGCTAAATTTGTCAGATTCTATCATTTTGAAAGGCAAAAAAATATATATTTTGTTGTTCGCTTTAAGGCCTTTTGACTTTGTCAGTAACACTTACTTTAACAAAAAAAAAACAAATTCAAATTATTAAAATGCTCTGACTAAAAATATAGCACCTGTTATGTTAGGGTCGTACACAGATAAGTAAAACAAAATGATACATGAATTTCTACGCAAAAATCTGACAATCAGCTCATCTTCCAATCATGTGCTGTGTTTAGCTGCCCAAAAACAAAACAAAAAACAAACAAAAGTGGGAATATTTTTTAGACCAGTAACATCAATACAAAAGTAGAGACTGCGGTGTGTGTGTATGTGTGTGTGTGTGTGTGTGTGTGTGTGTGTGTGTGTGTGTGTCTTGCATATCTTGAGTAGATGCATCAATTTCAAGCAAAAGTGAGAAAAAAATACACCCAAGGTCTGGATGTTATTGTTTGAGAAAGTGATAAAGCTGGTTTCTGAAGAGAAAGACAACTTGTATCGTCCAGAGGATACAGACCATCTGGGTCTGATGAGAAATATATCTGCAAAGAACATTTTGAAGTTCATCTGTAAAAGTAATGTAGCCAAGAAAAAAATGTATTTGGAAAAAGAAAAGTAGCTCTGGGTCATAAATGACCCAATCACCATAAACTATATATAATGTTAATAATAATGATAAAACAAAAATTTGAAAATATTTGAGACAAAATTAATAGAGACATGTGTTATAATGTCCCTCAATAATAGTAAGGTGACACAGCAACTTTTTTTTTTGTAAAAATATTTTTTAAGGTACATTTGACCACATTTCTCAAGTTAAAATTTAGGGGTGTGTTGTAAAAAAAGACCTAAAGACCTAGAACAAAAACCTTTAACCAAAAATAAATGGTGGATAAGCAAACCTAACAAGATAACCAAAAGATGGGGGAAGAAAACTGTGTGATAAATAATGGTTTAGTGTATTTTATAGATAAAATAAAATGCGGGTCAAGACCGACCTACCACAAGGCTAACACAAGAGATGTATGCAAAAAGCTAACACAGTACGAAAGGTAAACATGGTATTTTACTTTAATTTAGTTAATTACGTATGTAGAATTATTAGCCTTTAAAAACCGTGCTCTTTGTTTGAAAACTTAAATGATGGCGGTAGATGGTGTAGGTTTTCATGATACTTTGATATAATTCGTGCGTTTTCTTGGAATCCAAAATTGGCCACAAATGGGACGGTTGAGCAGTCCCCTGCTCACAGGAAACAATTTTTATTAACTTCACTCTTAAACGAATCGTGCTTTGGTACCCGGGCACGGATTGAGTACCCCGTGTGAGTGCTCCCTAAAATGACAGGCAGAGCACAGTTAGTTTAAACTGACACACAAAGAGGAAAACTTCTTCTCAAGGGGTCAAACTCAACACACATGCTTAACACACTGAACACAGTTTTCTGCATAAAACAAAACAATCTTAAAGTCACGTGTTTGCCATTTCAAAAAGCTACCTGAGCTAAATGGAAAAATAAATGTTCAAGTTCAAGTTGTATATTTATATAGCACTTTTCAGACTTAGAAAAAACAAAGTCATTTACAAATGTGTCCATTGTTTGTCGATGTTAAGACTATGGCTATGACTACAACCGTGACAGTGGCTTGGAAAACAAAACCTCTCTTTTGGAGTGAGAGGGAATAAACCTAAGGAAAAATCACTGGTGTCACTCTCCTCTGGCATGCTAACGTTAAAAAGTCATTGGTGATGATGGTTCCGGCCAGTGTCCTCCCAAGACGACACAGTAGAATAGGGACCAGGAGAAAGACATCACTGAGACGGTGATCTCAATGGACACTCCAGGAAGCAATAAAGCAGAGAGCGAAGGAAACTCACCCTGTTGAAAAATTTGTGAAAATTATTTTAAAGTCTAACCCTATGTTTCCAAAGAATTCTATTTGACAATTTCTTTTCTAGTTACTTGGTTATTAGCTGCAGATGCAGTCAGGTGATTGATGGATTGATTGGATGATTGATTGATTTATTGATTGATTGAGTCCTTTTTTCATTACAAAAGATACTTTTGTAATGAAATCCTTTTTTTTTATTTGCAGTGCTGAAGGAGGAACCAGTGTGCTTGATCAGTAATGATGGCGATGGGCAACTGCTTGTGGAGCCGTTTGCACTTCAGCTCCTGCAGAAGATCCAGCAGCCGGTGGTGGTAGTAGCCGTAGTGGGACTCTACCGCACCGGAAAGTCGTACCTAATGAACCGCCTAGCAGGAAAACAGACAGGTGACCATATGACCACCAGACCACATCCAACAAGTGAGTGTTTGTGCACAGACTGTGTATTTCCTTTACAGGTTTTGCATTGGGAAGCACGATTGAATCCAAGACGAAGGGCATCTGGATGTGGTGCATTCCTCACCCTATTAAAGCAGGAACCACTCTAGTGCTGCTGGACACAGAGGGACTCGGGGACGTTGACAAGGTACCAGTGTTTCTCTTTGTCAATGTTTGAGGTTCAATACAGGTTTTAATTGTCCTTTTTAAATAATCTTGACGTAAATCCGCTCTTTCTCAGGGTGATTCAAAGCATGACACAAAGATCTTCTCTCTAGCCGTCCTCCTGAGCAGCACCTTGGTACTGAATAGCCGGGGAACCATTGACAACAGAGCCATAGAGGAACTGCAGTATCTTTAGAGACTTTTTAGGAGGTTTTCATTGATTAATTTTTTTTGTAATTGAGGGGAGCAAGAAGGACAATTCAAGCCCGTTTCTATAAAGAGTTTGCCTGTTGGTAGTTTCCAATTTTCCACTTTCAAAAACATGGTTTCTGAGTCTGGAAAATGATAGATAAACTTTCTCTTGTCGTTGTGCAAGGTACGTGTACAGACAATGAAATGCAGTTAGCATCTAACCCAGTGGTTCTCAACCGGTGTGCCGCGGCACTAAGGGGTGCCGTGAGATTTTTTGAGGGTGCCGCCAAAAATTCGGGGAAAAAATTGCTATTTTTTTATTAAGGCAGAATGTGTAAACAGTATTCTCATATCATCTAGGACTAGGTATAAGGTGTTGTTGCATGCAAACTCTCGAAATGAAACAAATAAATAAATACCGTATTTTTCGCCGTACAAGACGCACTTTTTCTTCCCCAAAACTGAGGGTGAAAAGTTGGTGCGTCTGGCAAATACAGAGATCCGCGGAGCGCGGTCACCGCCATCTAAGTGTGCAATACCGCGGTATTACATACGTTGTCTCGCTTTCTTTCTCACGCAGAATCTTGTGAAAGAATGAAACCACTATTTCCAAACGAAAACGAACTTCGATCAAAATAAAACAAGCAGATTTTCTCAAGTGCGTCTTTAAAACCAAAACAGTCGCTCTCTTAAAGGCACAGCGCAGAAAACGGAGCTTCACGCATTTGCGCGTGAAGTACAAACTGTATTTGATTAGCAATGTTCGTGCCGTCAGTGGCGGTTCTAGGCATGGGCGAACGGGGCAGTCGCCCAGGGCGGCATTTTTTCATGTCACGTGGGGGGGGGGGCACGAGCGCGTCCGCTAAGCGATTTTCTATTATATATTCGCGGCGCCCCTGTTTGAGTTTACTGAAGGAGTCGTGCATATAAAATGTGAGAGAGGTGGAAAACAGAGGCTGAGATGCGGCGCACACGGAAACTCACGTTTCTCAAAAATAGAAGCCGGCGGCCGCACTAAACAAAGTCTGCGGCGCGCCCGAGGGGGATCTGTTGATTCGAATCTTTAAAGCTATCGGGTGCGGTGCACAATTTAGAAAACAGAGACATAATGCTTGCAGAGATAAACAGAAAACGAGTAAAATGTAAAGGTGTGCAACAGCATTCTCTGTGTCCCTGTCTTCAATAAAGGACAGTAAATACAGTGTTCGATATACGGTGAAGAAATGTATCCGTGAAACATTGTACTAATATATTTTTTAAGTGAGTGAGATTATTTTCAAAATATATTCATCCAAATATATGGGCCATTTAAAACATGTTCTTAACATATTTTAAAAAATAGTTTTTTTTTTGTCTTTATGCGGTATTCTAATAATTTAAATTAATAATGATTGCAAAATCCATATCGTGGCACATCTCAATACCGGTATACCGGCCACCCCTACTTTCACTGTTATACTGACTTTACTGACATACAATTGTTCTTAAACTGCTGTTAACTTTTATACAATTGATATAAAATATTTTACTACAGTATTCAGTTCAGACTCTTTTTTTTCCTAGATTTTCCTCCTTTAAAATTGAGTGCGTCTTATATGCCGGTGCGTCTTATATGGCGAAAAATACGGTAATAATGTTTTTAAATATCTATTTCCTTATAAGGGTGCCGGGAACTTTTGAAAGGCTTTCCAAGGGTGCCTCAAACAAGAAAAGGTTGGGAACCACTGATCTAACCAGAAGTGCACATGAGGTATTTTTACAGTTATGAAATAAATATAGGATATAAAATATATAGGAATATACAGGTGCATTGAAAAAATACAGTGATGAGTTGTGTACAGGTGAATAATGTGCAATGAAAAATGGGCAACAATGACGAACTATATATACAGAAGGTGCAATGAAATGTGCAAGACGTTTCAACAGTGCAAGTGGGAGTTGAAGATCAAATAAGTATTTAAAAAAACAATTGGTGTGTCAAAAGTTATGATTACTTTTTTGCTGTAAAACTTCAAAGAAGTTTTTCTGAGCTAAAAGGGAGCGAGTCAATATGGCCAGTTGGAACCGTCTCTAAATTAAGCTCTGCTTTTTTAGTTAGCTATTTTTTATATTTATAGTTATATACTCATTTAACTAATATGGTCTAGACACCATCATGTCATTATAAATAACACTAATTACTGGCACGTTTGGGGTGTGTGTGGGGGGGGGGTTGTCGTTGAAGATTAAATGATGAAGCACTGGTTACAGACCAAAATAGAGAGTAATACATCAGACAAAACTAAACACCTAGACAAGAACGTATAGTACAATAATGTAGAAAGTATGTGATGATCAAATAATCTTCCTTGACTCAGGATGAACAGATATGTGACTGAACTAACAGAGCACATTAAGATCAAGTCACCTGATGAAGTTGTGGATGATTCAGAGTTTGTCAAGTTCTTTCCGAATTTCATCTGGGCCGTCAGGGATTTCACTCTGCAGCGGATTATTGATGGTAAATCGGTCTCAGAAGATGATTACCTAGAATTTTCACTAAAGCTGAAAACAGGTCAGTCCAGATTCAGATTGCTGCTTTGATCAACACGGACACAGAATGCTAAAATTGAAATTTCTGAGAATGTTGTTTTTGCATTGCTGAAGGAACCTCACCACAGATCATGACCTACAACCTTCCAAGAGAGTGCATACGCAAATACTTCCCATCACGCAAGTGCTTCACATTCCCGTTTCCAACCAACCCAGACAATGTGTCTTATCTGGACACGCTGAACCCCGCAGAGATATCTGAGAAATTTTTGGAGGTCACTAACCGTTTCTGCCAATTTATTTATGACGAGAGTCGAGAGAAAACTCTGAAGGATGGACATCCAGTGACTGGCAGAGGTACAGTATTTAAACAATATGACAGTTAAATGCTGATTAAATAAGACAAGCGTGCCTTAATTTGTTCTGACTTGATTTTAACTATACGCAGTTCTGGGTGAGTTGGCCAAGATGTACGCAGAGACAATCTCGAGCGGGGCGGTACCTTGTCTGGAGAACGCTGTGATTGCCATGGCTCAGATAGAGAACGAGGCGGCAGTGAAGGAGGGACTGGAGGTCTATCAGAGAGGGATGGAGAAGCTCAAAAACTCCTTACCCCTGGAGATGAATGAAATCACCGCAGAACACCAATGTTTTAACCTCATGGGTACACAAACATTCATGGAACGCTGTTTCATGGACACAGGGGGAAAGTACTTGGCATCTCTAGAGGTTGGTGTGAGGAAATTGTGATCCACTGTCACAAGGAACACACTCAAGTTGTACAGTAGTTCTGTTAATGATTGGTCAAAGGGTTTGATGTGTACAGTAATAAACACAAGCCACATTCCCATTATAATCTCTATGCAAAGGCACAGCACAGAGTTCAGTGAACAAAAGAAGGCTCAGTCCAAGATGATTCTGCAACTTGCATGACATATCTTAATCCATCCAGAAACTGAGTGATACAAATATTACTAACCAGATGCATCAAATTATTCTATATTTGGCTTTGAGTATAAGAAGCTCAAGTTGACCTCTTTTAAAACTTGTCTGTCCAATCTGCCTTAATATTGGCAGCCGATAACATCTTTACAGCTTCATGCATCTTTTTTATTCGTCAATGAGTTTATCAAGCACTTGTTCAGCTCAGGTGAGCTGGATTTACTACAACTATTTTCTGCTATTTCAGGAGGCCATTGCAGATCAATTTAATAGTTTTCTCTGGCACAATGAGGCAGCCTCCAAAGGAAAGTGTGAATGTGTCCTGTTCGTCCTGTCTGAGGAAATGACGGAGAAGATCAATGAAGGCTTCTATGCCAAAGCCGGTGGATACAAACTCTTCCTCTGTGACCTTGAGGCCATTGTTCATCAGTACAACTCTCAGGTCTGCAAAGAAGTCAAGGTCAGAACTATTTCAATTCTGTTGTGGTTTTTGTAGTTTAACAGCTTTACTTTTAACATTTACTGATACTACAAACAACACCTCTGAGATGGTGCCAGTAACGTCTCCAGTAGCTCCCCTAATATTCTGATTGTGTTTAATCTCTTCTGATAGTGTGCTGAGGTGCTAGAGATGTTCCTGAAGGAAAAGAATAACGTAAGCACAGCTATTCTCCAGGCAGATGATAAACTGACTGAAAACGAACGAAAGATTTGCGGTATGAAAGATGTGTCTTGTTTTTGTCACCCGTAAAAAGTCTTCATTCTTTACTCAACTCTATTTTTCCACTCTTTATTTCACGTGTCCTAGCAGAAGAGAGAGAACGATCAGTTCTTCTAGAGCAGGAGATCAGAACCCAGGAGGAGACGCTGCAACAGCTGGAAGAGAAGATGCAAATGGAGCAGCAGGACAATAGTGAGAGGCTGAGACAGGTTGAACAGAGGATGAAGCAGGAGATGTTCCTTCAACAGCTGGAGGGTCAGAGAGCCATGGACAGTAAGCTGAGAGAACAAGCTGCTCTAATGGATCAAGGATTCCAGGAGAAATCCAACAGAATGAGCAAGGAGATAGAAGAGTTGAAAAGAAACAATGTAGAGGTGGAGGCCAGAAAATCCAGAGAGCTTGCACAGAGGATGGCAGACCAGCAGAGAATAAATGATCAGAACATGCAAGTTTTGAGGCAGCAACACCAGCAACAAATAGATGCCATAAACAGTAGAGGCAGACGTTCGTCTGGAGGCTGCTGCGTTCAGTGACAGTTTCACCTCCTTGGGGCTTTTCATGCTATATGTTCACAAACTGCTATTCCAAGTTCCACAGAGAAACATTGTTACCAATTGGTGGGTCCACACATTGCTAATATATGTTGTGTAAATTTTTGAATTATCACAATTCTGTTTGTCTGAAGATATTATCCTTCTTTGTTAACCTTTCTGGTCTCAATAACCAGACTGAAGCTTCCTGTTTTGCCATAAATGGTTGTAAGTCTTTGGGTGCTTCTCAATATGCCTCCTCATGTCCTCGGTCCTCCGTCCTTTTCCTATGACCCGGAAATCGATCGAGCGTCGCCATCTTGAAGGACATCTCAATTCTCTAATTGCACCGTGAGGAGGCGAGGAGCGAGGGTGGAGGAGGCTTCTGGAGGCGTTATAAGCGAGGATACACCAGTGTATGCTTTGCGGAAATGTTTTACCGACTTAGCGTGACGCGCGTCTGAATTCTCCGCCCCCTTCACGTCTCCACCAACCGCGATTGAGTGCACATTTTTGTAATTGCTGGTTATGTTTTGATTACGTTTAATTTCGATATATTTTTAGTACTTTAATCTTTAACTTTTCTTAAACTTTAATTTTTATACTTTAATTGTTTGTACGTGTTTATTTAAGTGGCTTATTGCTTTTTAATCACTAAACCAGTGGTTCTCAACCGGTGTGCCGCGGCACTAAGGGGTGCCGTGAGATTTTTTGAGGGTGCCGCCAAAAATTCGGGGAAAAAATTGCTATTTTTTTATTAAGGCAGAATGTGTAAACAGTATTCTCATATCATCTAGGACTAGGTATAAGGTGTTGTTGCATGCAAACTCTCGAAATGAAACAAATAAATAAATACCGTATTTTTCGCCGTACAAGACGCACTTTTTCTTCCCCAAAACTGAGGGTGAAAAGTTGGTGCGTCTGGCAAATACAGAGATCCGCGAGGCGCGGTCACCGCCATCTAAGTGTGCAATACCGCGGTATTACATACGTTGTCTCGCTTTCTTTCTCACGCAGAATCTTGTGAAAGAATGAAACCACTATTTCCAAACGAAAACGAACTTCGATCAAAATAAAACAAGCAGATTTTCTCAAGTGCGTCTTTAAAACCAAAACAGTCGCTCTCTTAAAGGCACAGCGCAGAAAACGGAGCTTCACGCATTTGCGCGTGAAGTACAAACTGTATTTGATTAGCAATGTTCGTGCCGTCAGTGGCGGTTCTAGGCATGGGCGAACGGGGCAGTCGCCCAGGGCGGCATTTTTTCATGTCACGTGGGGGGGGGGGGCACGAGCGCGTCCGCTAAGCGATTTTCTATTATATATTCGCGGCGCCCCTGTTTGAGTTTACTGAAGGAGTCGTGCATATAAAATGTGAGAGAGGTGGAAAACAGAGGCTGAGATGCGGCGCACACGGAAACTCACGTTTCTCAAAAATAGAAGCCGGCGGCCGCACTAAACAAAGTCTGCGGCGCGCCCGAGGGGGATCTGTTGATTCGAATCTTTAAAGCTATCGGGTGCGGTGCACAATTTAGAAAACAGAGACATAATGCTTGCAGAGACATAAACAGAAAACGAGTAAAATGTAAAGGTGTGCAACAGCATTCTCTGTGTCCCTGTCTTCAATAAAGGACAGTAAATACAGTGTTCGATATACGGTGAAGAAATGTATCCGTGAAACATTGTACTAATATATTTTTTAAGTGAGTGAGATTATTTTCAAAATATATTCATCCAAATATATGGGCCATTTAAAACATGTTCTTAACATATTTAAAAAATAGTTTTTTTTTTTGTCTTTATGCGGTATTCTAATAATTTAAATTAATAATGATTGCAAAATCCATATCGTGGCACATCTCAATACCGGTATACCGGCCACCCCTACTTTCACTGTTATACTGACTTTACTGACATACAATTGTTCTTAAACTGCTGTTAACTTTTATACAATTGATATAAAATATTTTACTACAGTATTCAGTTCAGAATCTTTTTTTTCTAGATTTTCCTCCTTTAAAATTGAGTGCGTCTTATATGCCGGTGCGTCTTATATGGCGAAAAATACGGTAATAATGTTTTTAAATATCTATTTCCTTATAAGGGTGCCGGGAACTTTTGAAAGGCTTTCCAAGGGTGCCTCAAACAAGAAAAGGTTGGGAACCACTGCTATAAAATATGAGATGCTGTTGGACTAATTTCAGTGATGCACTGGTGAATAAACCATTTTGTTATCTCTCAATAGGGAGTTGTTTTGATTAATTGTTGCCTCACTCATGGATCCCTCTTTGAGAAAACTGCCGTATCTCTAGTGAGGCACTCTCTCTAGTGACCCACTGCTGCAGCAAGAAATAATCTGAAATTTCGAGAAGCCCCTTAGTCTAACAGCATTTCTAAATGTAGGTGTGAGAAGATTATACATCATAGTACCATTCATGCCTAAAACTATATTACCATATTAATTTTACATGTTTTACACAGTAAAACAGATTAGCAATAGTTATTCTCTAGTCTAGTTTTCACTAGTTCACTGTTCACTGAGTGTCCTGATAGTCTTAGTGTAGATAGCTTTCGTATTTCCTGATAAAGCCTTGTGTATAGCATTTACTGCTTACTGTTTTTATTACATTATGACTGTAATGTAAGTTATTGGAACATTCAGGTTTTTCCTGTTTTGCAACACACAATTGGATGAATAGTTTCAGTTTCTCCAGGGAAATTCCTAAAACGTAGGGAACAGCTTTTGATGTAGTTCCATGGTAATGGACACAGGGGCAAAGTACTCGGAATCTCTAGAGGTAGATGTCAGAAGACTGTAATCCACTGTTAGTCACAAGGAACACACACAAGATTTATAGTAGTTCTATTCATGATCGGCTAATGAGTTTGATGTGTACAGTGATAAAGACAAAGCAAAACCCATTCTGTTTTAATCTCTATGCAATGCCACAGCACAGGGTTCATTGAACAGAAGAAGACTAAATAGAACAGCCTGACATTATTTAACCCATCTGAGTGGCCTTCTCCATCTCAAAGACTAGACTAGTGGACAACTGTTTCAGGAGCAGAGTGAATACAAATATTCTGGTTTATTATTAACCAGATACTTGAAATTATTTTATCTTTAGCTTTGAGTGAAAGATTCCCAAGTTGATCTTTTCTAAAACTCCTCTGTCAGATCTGACTTGACTCCAATAATGTTTGAAGCCGAAATCTACCTCATCCATTTTTATCAGTTAATGAGATCATCAAACTACTGGATCATCCTGAAGTAGAGGTAAACAGCCAAAATACTGCTGTTTCGGGAAGCCATTGCTGCTCAGTTTACTAGTTTTCTCTGGCACAATGAGGCCGAACCATTACAAGTCTGTGATGATTTTCATTGTGAATCTGACCAAATTCTCATCTAACATCTAAAGAATATACACAACACCTCTGAATATGTCCAAATATCAGGTCAAAGGATGACAGCTCTGTTTGTATGTAGATATTAGCTAAGCTGGTTGGATTCAATAACCAGAAGTTTCTTGTTTGTCTTACATTGGTTTGAGCTTCATCTGTGAAAAGGAAACATTCTTGTTCTTCAAACAAAGTCATGTTCTCCTTCATTTTTAAACTGTTAAAATACAATTTATACATAAACATTCAAAATTAATAATTATTTTACATGATTTACACAGTAGTTCAAACCTGTGATCACATTCTTCCCTGAAATTCTGTGTAGTTGTATTTCTTGTATAATACCCTTGTGTAATGCATTTGCTGTTTCCTGTTTTTAGGACAATTTGTTTTTTAAAAAAAAAAAAAATCTAGATACTAACTTCTGCCTATTGACCGTAATGTAAAAATATTGGAACATTCAGATTTGTTTTCATTATTGCACACGTGTCACAAACATTGACACAATTTATGTCACAAACATTTGGCTGAATGAACATTTGGTTTCATTTTCTGCAGGGGAATTTCTAAGCTTGGGGAACTTCCATAAAACTTATCTCTATAAACACGAGAACGCACACTTCACCACTGGGCTGAAGACAAAAGCTTTTTAAATGAGTGGCTTTGTTGTTTCAAGGCATTAATGGAGGAATTCAGCAGACATTGTGTGTAAAGCTGATGCTGTTTTTTACTCAACGGTCACTTGACCTGCTCCGTCAGCGTTCTGTGTTCCTGCGCCATTGGACAATTCCACAAAGCAAAGGCAAATTTTTAGCCAGATTTGGTTGTTGAACTTTACGTTTTGCATATTTGCTCTTGTAGCCATCTAGTTATTTTAAGAACTGTTATCTACGTTCTTGCAATTAATTTCGAAAGTGAAACTTTTGAGGAGAGATCCAAAGAGAGAGGGGAGGGGGGAGAGAGAAAGAGTGAGTGAGAGAGAGAGAGAGAGAGAGAGAGAAAGTGAGACACATTCAGCTTGAGACGAAGGTCGCACAATCCTGCGTTTTCTGTGGGCTAAGAGCTACGGTAAGATACTACTTTTGTTTGTTCATTTCAGTATTTTTGTTGAAACAGCAGTCGATTTGCCCTGAAACTCTACTGTTTTTCAACATTGTTGATATTTATCATGTTGAGTTTAATGAAGGTCAGTTAAAAATGAGGAACACGAACAGGATAGAAGATACTGAGGGCATTTTCAGTTTGAAACTAATAAAATTAATTTATTCTGTCTGCTAACTACAGCACGGACAAGATAAAGAGCAAAAAGTGAAAAAAAAAAAAAAAAAAAAGCTGGTCGTCTGTAGTCTCACTAGTGTGTCTCACACAAACTGGGTTCTTCACATCTCATTCTATTTCTTCATCTTAACAATGCCTCTATTTAAAAGTATTTTGATATTAAAATACTGAACCAACTACTGTCCCGCCATGTCACTAACATGTGTTCTTTAAGTTTTACTTCCTCTTGTGCTTGACTTGGGTGTATTTCCAGGGAGGCAATGTAGTTGTGAGAATATAACAGAGTATTAGATGGTTATTTTGTCAGATATACCTCTATTTATAGTATGAGGATTATAATAACAAGTACAGTGCATGAATCCACTTCCATACACCGTTGTCAAAGAAAACAAAACTTGCAAAATAAATTTAACCAAGTCTTGGGCCGATTGGTAGGAAATAACCAATTCACATCTGAAATCATAAACACTGCCTTCCTTTATTTTGAGATACCCATTATTTTTTTGCAAACCTATTTCACAGCTTGTGCTGATGGAGGAACCAGTGTGTCTGATCAGTACTGATGGCGATGGGCGACTGCTTGTGGAGTCGTCTGCACTGCAGCTTCTGCAAAAGATCCAGCAGCCAGTGGTGGTGGTGGCTGTGGTGGGACTCTACCGCACTGGAAAGTCGTACCTAATGAACCGCTTAGCTGGAAAACAGACAGGTGACCACATGACCACCAGAATCCATCAAACAAGGAAGTTCTTGTGCATAGACTGTATCTTTCTGCGATAGGTTTTGCGTTGGGAAACACAATTGAGTCCAAGACGAAGGGCATCTGGATGTGGTACATTCCTCACCCCACTAAAGCAGGAACCACTCTAGTGCTGCTGGACACAGAGGGACTCGGGGATGTAGACAAGGTCAGACAGATCTCTGGTCTTTACTTTACTTTACAGTCATTTATCCAAAGCGACTTACATTTCATTACAATTGTTACAATTTAACAAATTCTTGCTTTCCCTGGGAATCGAACCTATGATCCAGTGTTTGAACCCATGATCCAACACTAGCGCTCTACAGACTGAGCTACTGGGAAAGATAGAGATAACTAGATAACTAGAGATGTAAGGTTATTTCAAGTGTAGATTCAGAGTTTTGAATCCTGTCAAACTATCACTAAGATATATGTAGATTACCATTTAGTCTTGAGTAACATGAATGTCTTTCTTTCAGGGTGATCCAAAGCATGACATCAACATCTTCTGCCTGGCTCTGCTGTTGAGCAGCACACTGGTTTACAACAGTCGAGGAACCATAGACAACAGGGCAGTAGAAGAGTTGCAGTATCCTTCCAGCCAACAACCATTCATTTGCACTCGGATCCTGCATTGTTAAGTTTGTGCCTGAACTATTGTCAGATATGTTACTGAATTAACAGAGTGTATCAAGGTCAAATCATCAAATGAAGATGCAGATGACTCCAGTCAGTTTGTCAAGTTCTTTCCAAGTTTCATCTGGGCTGTGAGAGACTTTACTCTGGAGCGTAAGATTGATGGAAAAGATGCAACAGAGAATGAATACCTAGAGTTTGCTCTCAAACTTAAACCTGGTAATTTTGTACTCAAAAACACCCTCACCTTTCAAGTCTTGAGACAAAGACATATTTTGAAAATCTCGAGTGATGATGTAATACCTGATTTGTTGTAGGAACATCGAAAAAAGCAATGGAATACAACCTTCCCAGAGAATGTATCCAGAAGTTCTTTCCCTCCAGAAGCTGCTTCACCTTTCCATTTCCAACGGAGCCAGATAATATTTCTCGCTTGGAGCAAATGGATCCTTCTAAACTTTCTTCAGAGTTTCTGCTGGTCACGGATCGTTTCTGCAAGTTTGTCTTTAACAGCAGTGATGTGAAAAAACTGAAGGATGGATACACAGTCACCGGCAGAGGTGAACAAAGAAATATGGGTTTGCTTAGCAGACAGACTTAAACCTGTCTACTCTTTTGAAGTTCTGGGTGAGTTGGCAAAGTTGTACGTGGAAACCATCTCAAGTGGTGCCGTGCCGTGTCTGGAGAATGCTGTGATTGCCATGGCTCAGATTGAGAATGAGGCGGCGGTGAAAGAGGGGCTTGAGGTCTATCAGAGTGGGATGGAGAAGCTGAAGATATCCTTTCCCATGGAGATCAAGGATGTGTTTTCAGCACATCAACATCTCAGCAACACTGCCACTGAAACCTTCATGAGTCGTTCCTTCCGAGACACTGATGGGAAATTTTTGAAAAGTCTAGAGGTAAGCAGAAGCTCTCGTTCTCAGACGACAGTTACAGCCCAAATATTTTGTTTTACTGGTGTCTACTTCTGTGCTTCAGGGCAAAATCAATTCAAAATTTGAGAAATACATGCAGCAAAACGAAGAAGCTTCAAAGAAAAAATGTGAGGAACTGCTGTCATCCCTTTCTCAATCAATGACAGAAAACCTCAAGCAGGGCTTCTATGCCAAACCTGGGGGCTATGATCTCTTTTGCCAAAATCTGGAGGAAATTGTCAACCAATATAAAAGAAAGACAGAAAAAGAAGTCAAGGTCTCAAAGAAATCACAGAATATCTTCAGAATCCAATAGTTTTTTTCTTGTGACTATAATCAGACTTTAATTTTGTGTGGCTGTAGGCCGAGGATGTCCTAGGGGACTTTCTGAAGCGGAGATCTGTGGATTCTAAAGCTATTTTGCAGGCTGACAAAAAACTAACAGAGAAGGAGAAAAAAATCAAAGGTGAGAAAAATGTGACATTTACTCTGCTACCAACAGAGTTTTATCGGTTAGAAAACTTTAATGGTTTATTCTTTTTTTAAATTGTGAGGAATCAGCTGATTCAATTATGTTAGAAATTGGATGTTCTTGGATACAGGGTTTGCTGACTGAGATCTGAAGTTGATCTTGGATCCCTAATCAAATACATGTCTACTTTAGTTATTTATCTCTCAAATACTATACAACTCAAAGACATATGGAAACTGAATTTTTTGTGAAAAACTATTGAGTACTTGCCCATGACTTAAGTCTATTTATGCCTATTTGTTTTGGAATGCTAGAGGAAAAAGAAAAGGCTGTTCTACTGCAGCAAGAAATCAAAGCTAAAGAGGCAAAACAGCAGCAGCTCGAGAAGAAGATGGAGGCTGAAAAAGCAAGCAACGAAGAGCGAATGAGGCTGATGAAGCAGAAGATGGATGAAGAGATGAAACTTCAGAAAGAAGAGGCCGAGCGAGCCATGGAGAGCAAACTGAGAGAACAGGCTGCTCTGCTAGAGAAGGGCTTTCAAGACAAAGCAGACTTGATGAAGCTTGAGATAGAAGAGTTTAAGAAACACAGCTCTGAGGCCGAGATGGCAAGAGCCAAAGAGTTTTCACTGATGCTGGAAAGCTCCAACAAGAGACATGAGGAAACCATGGCCATGATGATGCAGCAACACAGAGAACAGATGCAGGCCATCCAGGAGAGCTCTTCTGGAGGCTGCACCATCCTCTGAATCCTTCCACTCCTGTTCACTGATCCGTCTTGTAATATCAGTTTAAAAGAGGACCACTGATATTGAGTCATTAAACCATGTTTCTGTTATTAACTCTGACAAACAAATAAAGAGAAACGACAAAGTTGTGAATGTGTGTAAAAGTTTTTTCTCGAGAAAACGTACAACAATAACTTTATCCCACGGTGTGGGATAAACATAAATACAAAGGATACCAAAAGGATGCAATAATTAGCAACAAAAAAAGAAAAATAAACAATTAATACAATGGGAGTGGCCAAGATATTACACTTTGAAGAGATTGAATTGTTGCACGCACGCAGTAGCAGAGTACACTGTACATAATCAGTGGCTTTACACTGTACATTACGCATTGTACTGTCTCACTGCTGTGGGAAGGAAAGGGAGGTGGTAGCACTTCCTCCACTGAGCCACAGTCTCGTACGGAAGGAGCTTATCGGATTGTCCACATTGTAGTGCAGGGGTTGGGAAGTGTTCTCCATGGATGTTACTTCCTCAGCATTGGCCTGGAGTCCAGGTTGCAGCTCGAAACAAAACCTGTTTTCTTAATCAGCTGCTTCAGTCTTAAATGTTTCTTTGTCTGCAATATCATATAGTCCATTATAGTTTCCTGCATACACCAAAGAACCTCAGTATTCTAATCAGGTGAAAGCAACTTTGACCTTTTCTACACAAGGCATTGGTTTAGCGGACTAGTCCAGTTTGTTATTAAGATGAACATTAATATATTTGTCCACAAACTCTAAATGTCTGAGCCCAATATGTTCACTGGTGTGTGAAGAAGAGTTTTGTAAAAAGTCAAGCATCATCTCCTTGGTCTTAAGAACTAAGCAATTCCATTAGCACCAGTCCAAAAAGTGAAGGTCAGGTTCAAGGAGCTGACCTTCAAGGAGTTCACAACATTGTTTAGGTTGAAATGAGAATGAGACAAATTTCTTGCTGGTATAATGTATGATTCAGTTCTATTGATGTATTTATTGCTCTAAGTGAGAAAGTTCCTAAACATGACATTTTTAATTCTACTCAAGTCAATATTTTTCCCTCACTGAAAATTAACAAATTAATAGTATTGTTTATTGTTTATGACAAAAAAAAAACTATTGTTCCCACAGTATGATTACAACATTTTCCACAGTAAGTAATAAAAGGGGTATTCCCATACCCGTTTTTGTTTCCGTTTTCATTCCTGGTGTTCAGCCAATCAGAACAAGAGGCGGGATTCAGGCAAGAGCACATGAATGTGTGCATCAGGAAGCAGCGGGTCAGAAGAGTGACGCTCTGTTTACCAGAGAAACAGCAGGTCAGTTTGCCCACGCGTGAACACACACACACAAACACACTTAATACACTTAACTATAGAATAAAAAAACCTTTTAGAATACGTTTAAATATTATTGAAATGAAACTGTATTTGTGTCTAAAAATATTCTTTCTGTCTATCTCTCTTACTTTTCTTTCTTTCATTCTTTCTCTCTCTCTCTCTCTCTCTCTCTCTCGTCTTTTTTCTTTTTAGCTCCACTGAAAGCTGTGTTGAGCTTGTGCTGATGGAGAAACCAGTGTGTCTGATCAGTAATGATGGAAATGGGCGTCTGCTCATGCAACCATCTGCACTGCAGCTCCTACAGAAGATCCAGCAGCCAGTGGTGGTTGTGGCCGTTGTCGGACTCTACCGCACCGGAAAGTCATACCTGCTCAACCTTCTGGCAGGAAAACAGACAGGTGACCACCAGACGCCATCCAATAAGTGAATTCTCAAGCACAAACTGGGTATTTCCTCAAAAGGCTTCGCACTGGGAAGCACAATTGAGTCCAAGACGAAGGGCATCTGGATGTGGTGCATTCCTCACCCCACTAAAGCAGGAACCACTCTAGTGCTGCTGGACACGGAGGGACTCGGGGACGTGGACAAGGTAAGTTTACAAAAAATGGGGCAAAACAGTTCCATATTACTTTGTTCATGTGACTTCTGTGCTGCTTGATTTTATAAATCTTCCTGTTCAGTGTTTTAGTTTGGAAAAAGTGTTCAATGTGATAGATGAGTATAGATTGTGTTTGAGAGGTCTGTATTTTATCTTCATTTACAGGTTCTACTGTGTTTATCTTAACCTTTTCAATTCACAACATGTGTCAACACCACAAAAGAAAAAATCCATGATTAGTCAATCACCTAGTATAACGAAATCATGGGGATCAACCGATTTTTCACAATCGTGTAAAGATTTTTCAGCATGGCTTCACCTTGGTCAGAGGTTTCAGTTCCTTTCTTATTCTTATTCAAGCATTGCATAAATTGTGGTTTGTGCTTCTGGGAAATTCTGCTGTTACTGTTTCTCTGTGCTGTTTCGTTTCTGCTTTCTTGTCTCTCGGCTTGAGGTCAGGTGATATACATGACCAAACCGTGCTGGTGTGTGATGCTGAGATGATAACACTCCACTCTTTCTCAGGGCGATGTAAAAAATGACACACACATTTTCTGCCTGGCCGTCCTTCTGAGCAGCACGTTTGTGCTCAACAGTCGGGGAACCATTGACAACAGGGCCATAGAGGAACTGCAGTATCCTTCCACTCAAACATTCATTCCAAAAGCTTATTTGGATATTTTATTGTATTGGTTTGTTAAACTCAGATTAATCTGCTTTCAAATGTCATGTTCTGCTCAGTACAAAGACCTGAACTACCTCAGATATGTGACAGAATTATCGGAATATATCAAGGTGAAATCATGTCCCGGAGAGGAAGATGATTCAGAGTTTGTGAGCTTCTTCCCTAAATTTGTCTGGGCCGTGAGAGATTTCACTCTGGAGAGTAAAATCAATGATGCTCAGGTGACAGACGACCAGTACTTAGAATTCGCCCTGAAGTTGAAAGCAGGTAAAAACACAAAAGTGCACAAACACACAATGAAGTGAACACACACAAACCCGGAGCAGTGAGCAGCCTAAGACTGTGGCCCCCGGCGGGCATGTGGGGTTCAGTGTCTTGCCCAGTGCAACCTCTCGGACTCAAGTCCAAGTCCCCTGCCACTGGACTACAACTCCCCATTTTGCCATCACCTTACATCAGTGGTTCTCAACCGGTGTGCCGCGGCACTAAGGGGTGCCGTGAGATCTTTTGAGGGTGCCGCCAAAAATTCGGGGAAAAAATTGCTATTTTTTTATTAAGGCAGAATGTGTAAACAGTATTCTCATATCATCTAGGACTAGGTATAAGGTGTTGTTGCATGCAAACTCTCGAAATGAAACAAATAAATAAATACCGTATTTTTCGCCGTACAAGACGCACTTTTTCTTCCCCAAAACTGAGGGTGAAAAGTTGGTGCGTCTGGCAAATACAGAGATCCGCGGAGCGCGGTCACCGCCATCTAAGTGTGCAATACCGCGGTATTATGTTGCACACGCGTTAAAAGGTCATCACACGTGTGGGTTGGTTATGAACTATTTATTTCGAAATAAAAAAAAAACAACTCGCGGTCCAGAAAAACACATCAACTTTTTTAGTTCTTCACGCGCTGCTCTCCCTCACACACACAGGACCCCCCGCGGCGCTGCCCCGCCCTTGCCTGTGCAATATTCTTCTGCAGCCCATATCTGCCTTACCAAAAATCGACTATAATTAAAATAACTTAATGAGAAAACATATATAGCAATAAAAACAACAAATACAAAATACAATTGAAAAGGGCATCCAGCATTTATCTAAACTTTTTTTATAAACTTAATTATTTTAACATGGACCCCACACTCTCCCCTCCAAAAATTGAATGTCGACCCGACATTCCGCACATTTATCAGAGTTTTAACTTCTGTCTTCACAGTTGAATCACGGCAGTAGGTTTTCTAGGAGACAGTCATTGAGATCCTCTGTATGCAACAGTTTATGACCGGACACACATCTCCTTCTGCACGTCACTTGGTCATTTCAGACACCACTGGCCGGGTGATATCTGCATTTCTACTCCGCCTCTCATGCGGGTTATGGTTCTCAGACCGACAGGATTAAACCTCCTTCCTACCCTATGACCCATTTTGCAGACCCACAATGCTACACGTGGAAACATCTCACCCCACCTCCTTCACGTAATCTCTAGGCGGTCTAACTTCTCCATATGCCCCAGTGTACAATCTATGTGGCTGTTGTCTGTTTTATTTACTCTGATACCATGTGTTTAAGTTTAAATGTGTTCTATGTCCCCAATAACAAAAATTCAATAACTAAAACTGAACATACTGTAAATTCGAACTTCAAGAACTCTCCTGTATTTTAACATTAATTATTTCTGTGTGACTGACGGTTGACCTAAAATGTCGTATGTGAGTGTTTTGGGTGGATTTCTGTTTCGAAAAGGATATCGACTTGTGGACGCTGGCCGTGGTGTTGAGACCCCTCCATCTGCTTCATCTGATGACGCTCCATGCCTCGAGTTCCCCTCGTTTTCATCAGAAGACGACCCAGATCTCGAGTTCTCCTCGTCTGCTTCATCAGATGATGCTTCTTGTTCATTAACGGCTTTTTCTTCGTTTTCCACAACCCTCTCTGAACCCACTTCGTTCTCACTGTCTTCATCCAGGTTTTGGGTTGTCACTTGTGGATAAAACTCTCTCTGCATCTGCTCTCAACTGACTGCTGGCTTGGTCACAAGGATGTGTTGTGATGTGTCTCCAGTCCAGTTCATCCCCTGAACTACTGTTCAGTTCTACTACATCTCTCTGTCTTCTTGACTGAATCTTCCTGTTCTTGGCTTTTCTCTGTTCTTCTTTTGTCTCCTGCATACTGTTTTCCAATGGCAAGAAATCACAGGGCAGCAACAAGTTTCGATGTAACACTCTAGGATTTCCAGAGCCTTTCTCAGGTCGGATCACGTAAACAGGACTGTCTTTGTGCTTTCTTTCAGTCACTATATAGACTTTGTCTTCCCAATAGGACCGCAGCTTCCCAGGTCCTCCTCGGTCCTTCAGATTTCGAACAAGCACTCTACAGCCTGGTAACAGTTCTCCTCCATGTACTCTCTTATCGTAGTGTACTTTGGCTCTGTTCTGCTCTTTTTGAACTGTCTCTGATGCCAGTCTATACGCTTCTTGCATCCTTCGTCTCCACTTACTAGCATATTCACTGTGAGTGGGACTCTGGTCACCTGGAGTTAGGCCAAACATGATATCTACCGGCAGCCTGGGGTTTCGACCAAAAAGGAGGTAGTAGGGAGCGTATCCTGTTGCCTCACTGCGTGTACAGTTGTATGCATGGACAACCTTGGCTAACGAGCTCTTCCAGTCTGACTTGGCTTCCTCCTTTAGGCTGCGTAGCATGGATAAAAGCGTCCTATTAAACCTCTCCACTTGTCCATTTCCAGACGGGTGATAGGGTGTGGGTGTGGGACCCTTTAATATCACAATATTCTGCCAGTTTGGTGAATAACTTGTTCTCGAATTCTTTGCCTTGGTCATGATGCAACTTGGTTGGGAATCCAAATTTTAGTACAAAGTCCCCAAAGATCTTTTCTGCAGCAGTTTTGGCCGTTTTGTTGGTGCATGCATATGCTTGTGCGAAGCGTGTAAAATGATCCATGACCACTAGGATGTACTCGTAGCCTCCTTTACAAGATTCCAGATGTAAGTAGTCGATTGAGACCATCTCGAAGGGATATGTTGTTACTATGTTCACCAATGGTGCTCGGGCTGTCTTGTTTGGGGCCTTCCTTTTCAGGCAACTACACACTTTGGTTACGAAGTGGTCCACATCTCGCTGCATTGTGGCCAATAAAATCGGTCACGAATTAGGCTGAGTGTCCGCTCCACTCCCAGATGTCCCATCTCTTCATGTAGCTCCTTGTAAATCAGTTGGTGGAAAGTAGTTGGCAGTACTAGTTGTGCACGTGCAGCAGACTTTCGGTATAGGATTCCATCCTCATTTACATACAGCTTGTTCTTTTCACGTGCCAGAACTGTGAGGTCATCTCGCCGACTTTTCCGCTTCAGATGAGACCACCTTCCTGTGATGACACACTCCCGGACTTTGCCAATGACTGGATCATCCTGTTGTGCTCTTTTTAATTTCTCTGTGGAGATCTCGGCCACCGGTGGTGCTACTCGTCCCATGTCTACATCTGTACATCCTATATTTATGACAGATGGGCACAGCCAGGGCTTATGTTCATGAAAGTCCATTTGAATCGCTTGTGTCAATGCTGTTACCGTCTCCGGTTCAACCTCATTTGAGCAGGTGTGGATGTATTGCTCCATGTCCAGTGGCATTCTAGACAAGCCATCAGCATCTCGATTCACCTTCCCTGGGCGATATTTGATGGTGAAACTGAAGTCTGCCAATTCTGCAATCCATCGGTGAGTGGTGGCATTTAACTTTGCTGTGGTCAAAACATAAGTTAGAGGGTTGTTGTCTGTATAGACGGTGAATGACGGTGCGTAGTACAAGTACTCTCGGAATCGTTCACATATAGCCCACTTCATTGCTAAAAATTCCAGCTTACCAGAATGGAGGTGGTAATTCTTCTCTGGAGCAGTTAGTGTTCTCGACCCATAACCTATGACAACGAGTTTGCCGTGCTGCCTCTGATATAATATTGCACCGAGTCCCTCTTGGGAGGCATCACAATGGAGCACAAAGGGTTTCTCGAAGTCAGGGTACCCAAGAAGTGGAGGACACACTAGAAAGTCTAACAGCTGGCATAGCACTGCCTGGTGGTTGTCTGTCCATGTGATTTTCTGGCGGGAAGTCAACTGATCAGCCTTTTTGCTTTTCGTTCCTTTCCCCTTCATCTCTGACCTTTGACCTTTAGCTGTTGGTGTCTTTTCTGCTGACAGTAAACTGTATAATGGTTTGGCAATACATGAGAAGTTTGGAATGTACTGACGATAGTATGACAGAAATCCTAACATCTTCCTTAAATCTCCAACAGTCTCTGGCTTCCTATTCTTCAGTGCTTGTACAGGTGCTATTTCAGCTGGGTCCATACAGTAGCCACTCTTTGATACAATCTTTCCCAGGAACTTCACTTGATCTTTAAATACTTCACACTTCTTAGCAGTTAGTTTTATCCCATGCTCTTGGTAACGACGCAGTACTTTTCTCATATCATGAAGGTGCTTTTCAAACGACTTGCTGTGGACGAGGTTGTCATCCAAGTATGGCTGGCATATTTCATCTCTCAAGCCTGTGAGGCACTCCTCCATGCTGCGCTGGAATTCTGCTGGAGCTGAGGACAGGCCAAAAGGGATCCGGACCCACTCGTACAGCCCCCATGGTGTTATAAAGGCAGTGAGTGGTCTACTCGTTTCCTCCATGAAACCCTGATGGTATGCTTTGCCTTGATCCAGCACAGAGAACCATGCACTTCCACTCACGCTGTTTAGCATGTCTTGAACGCGAGGAATAGGGTGGCGATCCGGGATGGACTTCTTATTTAATTCCCTGTAGTCCACACACAGTCTCAGATTTCCATCTTTTTTTCTTACACATACGACTGGTGAAGAGTAGGGAGAGCGTGATTTTTGGATCCATCCTCTATTCAATAAGTCTTCCAAATATTCCTTCACTTCCTTGTGTAGTGGTTTAGGGACAGAGGTGTAGGTGTGTCGCACCGGTGTTGTGTCATTCAGGCGAATCTTTAACTGCAGGGAAGGGATACATCCAACATCATTCTCATCCTTTGAAAATGCGGCACATTCTTCTCGGAGCATTTGTTTTACGTCTGCTTGTTGATCTGGACTCAGATGCTCAACTGACACTGGAGGATCCCACCAGTCCTGTTTTCCTGCACTGGGTTTTTCCTGCTGTGTTTCCTCCTCTGCTGTTTGCGTTGTCTTGGCTGTCTCCTTCTTTGTGCTGACTGGTCGCACCTCTGCTGGATACATAGCCTTGATCTGCTGCAGCCGTCCCAGCACTGTACGTGGGGCAAGGTTAATGTCATAGTTCTTTTTATTAGACACCGGAATAGTCATTCTGGACCAGTTTCCCTTTTCCAGGTACATAACTGTTTCGGAGATGTGCAGTCCTTCAGGCCATGCTGGAGTCTCGTCTGGTTGGAAAAGAACTTCCTGTTTTGTGGAAAGAGGACCTGTTCTTACATTGCACTTCACCAATTTAGTCTGACCTGCCGGAATCACGGTTATCACTCTTCCTGCTTTCACTACCATCTCTCCACCACTAGGGTCACCATGCTGTACTAGATGGATTAACACATTAGCCTTCTTACAATCAATGGAGAAAGCGTCTCTTACTGAAGCTGGTGTGACCTCTGGGTGCTGCTCCATTCCGTTGGTTATTACATGTTCAATCACATTGTATCCAATGATGGGCGGCTCCGCTACCCCTGGCTCATTGGAAACGAGCACCGGTACGAGTAACTCTGATTGTTGGTCATTCGTGGTGTGGAGACTGAACTTGAGCTCTACCCAGCCTGTGAAAGGGATTGGTGTCTGATTTGCTGCTCTGCCAACCAGCTCCTCATCCTCATCCAGCAGTTCTTTCATGCTCCGCAGTGGTATGTGTGGAATGCAGGATTTTCTCCATCTTTCATTGACGATGGTGACTTGGGACCCAGTATCCCACAGCGCTTGAGTTGTTACTCCTTCCAATAAACAGTCAACCAGACACTTATTTCCAATCAGAGCTTTTAGCTTGGCTTGGCGATATAGAGAGAGATGGCTGACATAGGTGGAATGTGCAGTCTCTTTACCTTTCGCATCCTTTTCTAGCTCTGCCTCTAGCTGTCTGATTCGGTCACAGAGAAGCTCGTGCACACTGTCATTTGCTTCCTCTTGGACTCGAGCAGTTTGTTTTGGGGAAATTTGTGTCTGGATCTCCACTTTTGTGCCATCAAAGTTCTGTGTCTGTCTCCTTTGTCCTCTACAGCCTCGTGAGAAATGTCCTGAGAGTCCGCATTTGAAACAGTGTTCACACTGGTCGCCTGTTCCTTGCTCGATGCATGCTTTACACCCTCTTTTCCTGTTCGTTCCTACTTGGTGAGTAGGGCTTTGAGACTTGTTTATGCTTTTCTTTACATCCGCTATCTCTTCTCTCAGAGACCGAATTATTTCATACAGTTCTGAGTCTCGGCTGTTTGTGCTGGTAGGTGGTTTACGGTTCTTGGATTTTACAATCTCAGCTTGCTGCTCCTGAGCTCCCCCTCTCTCATCTGTTGTGACCTGACAGTTCTGCATTTCCGTCAGTACTTCAGATACTTTTGGGGCTTTATTTAAACTCTTTCTTTGCTTTGATTGTCTTTCCGCTTCAACACTCGCAGCTTCGTTCATTCTGTCTATAAGCATTTCGTCTTTCACTTTCTGGTCATCGAGATAAGGCTTGAGCTGGAATTTTATATGATCACTTAACAGTCCAGTACTGATTGACCTCAGGAATTTTTTCTGGATAAGTTCGGGACTATAATAATCATCCGCTCCTACTTCTCTTGAAGCGAGTAGCAGCCTTTCTTTTAATTCTATGGCTCTGAACAGGAAATTTTGCGGCGACTCGTGGCTGTGTTGTGTGATGTTTACTAATTTGTGGTACATGTCTGTAGAACTGTCCTCCTTGAAATGGCCTTTTAATATTGCTTTTAACTGGGAGAGAGTCAGATCACTTTTTATTTCAAGCATATCACGGATGCTCAGACCTGGGCTGATTGCTTTGATCACAGCTTCCATTATTTCAGGCTCACTGTGTCCTCTGTCCAGGCCCCTGTCAATCTGATGCATCAAGTTCGTGTATGACAGCCTGTCTTTTTGTCCTTTTTCTCCAATCTGTCCACAAATTTTAAAATCTCTCCTTATTGTCATTTCAGGAAGCCTATTCATCGCTGCAGGTAAAACATTCAGTGGGACTGAAGATGCAGTTGTGCTGTTCATTCTATCACTCAGTCTTCTCACTTCCTCCTGTAGCGCTTGACTGTTAACTTGGAGCTGTGCGTACTTTTCAGCGAGACTGATGTCACTCTCTCCGTTTTGAACGGTTTTCGCCACCTTTATATCTGCAGATGTGTATTCTGTGTTTTCTATAAATTTTTCTGACAACGTTAGCAACGTCACGCAATACTGTTTTGCTACCTCCTCTTCTTCTTCATTTATCGCATTGTCCATGGATTCCATAATTTGTTTTATTAACGCCCGTTTCGTCGTGTTGTGTTCACTTTCCATCTTTACTTTGCCACACACCTCTTTTAGCTGGTCCCGTTGTAGCAGCCACAGTTTCTCTGACACGGTCTCGGCGAGCTCCTCCACATCCATTGCGGCCGCTTCTCCGATCCTCTCGGCGTCCTGCACGCGCGCTTCCCGACCACAGAAAACTCTCCGTGAACTTCGTCACGCTGAACACGGCGTTAACAATCCCAGCGGTGCCTCCAATATTTGTTGCACACGCGTTAAAAGGTCATCACACGTGTGGGTTGGTTATGAACTATTTATTTCGAAATAAAAAAAAAACTCGCGGTCCAGAAAAACACATCAACTTTTTTAGTTCTTCACGCGCTGCTCTCCCTCACACACACAGGACCCCCCGCGGCGCTGCCCCGCCCTTGCCTGTGCAATATTCTTCTGCAGCCCATATCTGCCTTACCAAAAATCGACTATAATTAAAATAACTTAATGAGAAAACATATATAGCAATAAAAACAACAAATACAAAATACAATTGAAAAGGGCATCCAGCATTTATCTAAACTTTTTTATAAACTTAATTATTTTAACATGGACCCCACAATTACATACGTTGTCTCGCTTTCTTTCTCACGCAGAATCTTGTGAAAGAATGAAACCACTATTTCCAAACGAAAACGAACTTCGATCAAATAAAACAAGCAGATTTTCTCAAGTGCGTCTTTAAAACCAAAACAGTCGCTCTCTTAAAGGCACAGCGCAGAAAACGGAGCTTCACGCATTTGCGCGTGAAGTACAAACTGTATTTGATTAGCAATGTTCGTGCCGTCAGTGGCGGTTCTAGGCATGGGCGAACGGGGCAGTCGCCCAGGGCGGCATTTTTTCATGTACGTGGGGGGGGGCACGAGCGCGTCCGCTAAGCGATTTTCTATTATATATTCGCGGCGCCCCTGTTTGAGTTTACTGAAGGAGTCGTGCATATAAAATGTGAGAGAGGTGGAAAACAGAGGCTGAGATGCGGCGCACACGGAAACTCACGTTTCTCAAAAATAGAAGCCGGCGGCCGCACTAAACAAAGTCTGCGGTGCGCCCGAGGGGGATAATCTGTTGATTCGAATCTTTAAAGCTATCGGGTGCGGTGCACAATTTAGAAAACAGAGACATAATGCTTGCAGAGACATAAACAGAAAACGAGTAAAATGTAAAGGTGTGCAACAGCATTCTCTGTGTCCCTGTCTTCAATAAAGGACAGTAAATACAGTGTTCGATATACGGTGAAGAAATGTATCCGTGAAACATTGTACTAATATATTTTTTAAGTGAGTGAGATTATTTTCAAAATATATTCATCCAAATATATGGGCCATTTAAAACATGTTCTTAACATATTTTAAAAAATAGTTTTTTTTTTCTTTATGCGGTATTCTAATAATTTAAATTAATAATGATTGCAAAATCCATATCGTGGCACATCTCAATACCGGTATACCGGCCACCCCTACTTTCACTGTTATACTGACTTTACTGACATACAATTGTTCTTAAACTGCTGTTAACTTTTATACAATTGATATAAAATATTTTACTACAGTATTCAGTTCAGAATCTTTTTTTTCTAGATTTTCCTCCTTTAAAATTGAGTGCGTCTTATATGCCGGTGCGTCTTATATGGCGAAAAATACGGTAATAATGTTTTTAAATATCTATTTCCTTATAAGGGTGCCGGGAACTTTTGAAAGGCTTTCCAAGGGTGCCTCAAACAAGAAAAGGTTGGGAACCACTGCCTTACATGGTCTTACTGACCTGCAGTGCCCCCTGCCTTTCAACCAGGGTCCTGCTGAGATAAAAAAAAAATGTCTTACACATGCGGTGTATAAAAATATTGACTGATGATACATATTGAATTTTTTTATTCATTTTGCTAATTTCTCTGGACTTCTTCCCAGTGTCTTGGTGCCATGTACGCTGATGCTTGAACATGGTGTTTGTTTTTGACAAGCCGTAACTAGCAGAGATGTCCAATAACAAAACATCTTGTTTTCTGATGGGTATAGAGTGACCGTAATTCCCAATCTCACTCCTCTGGTCACCATCATCAATACCCCTTTCCAGACTTCAAGAAAAAAGTGTATTCTACACATCTATTTGGTGCATAAGCACAATTAACAGTGAGAGACCTATCCCCCTCCTGATGGCGTAGCCAATGCAGGCATTGTACAGCGATATATGTAAAAATGTAAACTTGTCAAGTTTTTCTGGCCAATCAAGTAGGAACCCGAATCATTTAAAATCTACCGTATAATTAAGATGATCTAAGCTAATTGTATCTTATTCCAACATTTCAATTAAGACAAAAATGATTTTACGTGACTAACACAGACATCTTTAACACAGGCTTTAACATTACGGTTTTTAAGTTAAACCCAATTGGTTGTTGTTGTTTTTTTTATTTTTTTTTAAGGCACCGCCAGAGCTGTTAAAGAGTTCAATCTTCCACGTGAGTGTATCAGGAATTATTTTCCATCTCGTAAATGCTTCACGTTCCCATTCCCTTGCTCTCCGGATGACGTGTCTCGTCTGGAGCAATTGGACCCTGGAGATCTTTCTCCAGAGTTCCAGCAGGTCGCAATGTGTTTCTGTCGATATATCTTTGCTGAGAGTGATGTGAAGAAGCTGAATAATGGACACCCGGTCACTGGCAGAGGTGAATCCCCCTTGTCAAAATAGTAATTTCAGTATATTCATAGTTTTCATTCAAATGAAAATTGACAACAGAAAACTGAAAAGGTGTTGTGTTATGTACCGAGTAGTTATGCTGTGTTTAAGTAGTAGGTTAAACACTGTCTTCAAATTTTGACTATTTATGGTTTCTGCAACTGTCATAATTGATTTTATCTTCAGTTTTACAAGTGTTTTGTCCCAGAATTTTAGCAGTTAGGAGATAACTGTGTCTCTTGCTTCTCTTGCATGTTGGTAAGGATGCATGATCCAGTCAACATTCTATATAGCTATTTTGTCATATTTCAGTTCTGGGCGGACTGGCAAATTTGTATGTGGAGACCATCTCGAGCGGGACTGTGCCGTGTCTGGATAACGCTGTGATTGCCATGGCTCAAATTGAGAATAATGCGGCAGTGAAAGAGGGACTGGAGGTCTATCAGAGCGGGATGGAGAAGCTGAAGATATCTTTCCCTCTAATGATGTATGACGTGATTTCAACACATCAACGTCTCAGCAACACTGCTACTCAAACCTTCATGAGTCGTTCCTTCAAGGATAGTGAGGGGATCTACTTAGAATTTTTTCAGGTAACACAGTTTAGCTAAAGATGTAGCTGAGATAAGTTTTGTTGAAACTAGTGTGAAACTATAAAAATTGTTGGTGTATGTTCACTAATGTTTGTGAAATGCTGCAGAAAAACCTGAACAGGATGTTTGAAGATTATCTGTGTCTAAATGAGAAGGCGTCCAAGCAGAAATGTGAAGATCTTCTTTCAACCCTCTCCTTATCGATGATGGAAAAGCTCAAGAACGGATTTTATACCAAACCTGGTGGTCACGAGCTATTCTCTCAAGACCTCCAATACGTGGTGAAAGAATTCAAAGCCTACGCTGATAAAGGAGAACAGGTAAAAAGTTTGACCTAGCTTGGTCTTTGCGGAAACGACATAGTTCTAACCCATTTCGGTTTTTGTGTACAGGCAGAAGGTACACTGGAAGAGTTCCTGAAGCAGAGGTCTGTGAATACTGCTGCCATTTTGCAGGCCGACAGCAAGCTGACCCAGAAAGAAAAAGAGATTTTGGGTGAGTAATTGGATAAATAAAACGTTGTCCATTTAGAAATCCACTTTAAAACTTAGATCTGAAAGAATATCTCTGGAAATACATTAGCCAAATGTCAAATGTACTTGGATGTAAACCATGTACTTGGTACAATTCACCATTTAACTTTTTCTCTTGAATCTTTATAAAAATGTGAATTTTCAGGAGTTACAATGTGCCTTCCTTTGGTTTCCCAAACTATATGCAATATATCACTTACATAAAAAAAAATTGATAATCACTAAATCCCAATGAAGCAGAATTCTGTACCGTGTACATGCTTTAATGCCATTTTACATAATCCTTATCTTTCAGAGGAAAAACAGAAAGCCATTCTCCTTACTCAGGAAATAAACACAAAGGACAGAAAACAGCAGCAGCTGAAGGAGAAGATAGAGGCTGAGAGGCACACCAATGAAGAGCGAGTGAGGATGTTAAAGCAGAAGGTGGACGAAGAGATGAAGCTTCAGAGAGAGGAGGTTGAGCGAGTCATTGAGAGCAAGTTGAGAGAACAGGCCGCACTGCTGGAGAAGGGCTTTCAGGACAAAGCCGACATGATGAATAGAGAAATTCAAACTTTCAAAAAAAAAAAAAAAGAAGAAAAAGAGAAGAGTGATACGCTGTTGAAGAACCTGATGGAGAACTTAAACAAGAGACATTCTGAGACCATGAAAGAGATGATGAGAAGACATGATGAGCAGATGAAGGCAATTAGGAGGATGAAGAGGCCTTCACCGGACTTCGCTTCTCCCATCTTAAATCTGCTGCTCGGAGCCTTCTTCGGTGGTGCTCCATATTCACGTCCATGTTAAACCATCAAAGAAGCTCACTCACCAAAAACAAACCTTACTTTATCGTTTTTTGTTTTTAGCTATTACTGGCAAAACAAAGCTCAACAATAAATAAAGACCATTAAAAATTATTTGCCCCATTCTCTTCTCTTCCCTTCCCTTCCCTTCCCTTCTCTCTCTCTCTCTCTCTCTCTCTCTCCATGTGTGTGTGTGTGTGTGTGTGTGTGTGTGTGTGTTAGTATTTTCAGAGAAAAGGTTTTGTGTATTTGTTTAAAAAATTACGTATTTTTTATTTTACAGTCAGGTATTAGAGCTGGATGATACAGTCTGGGTCATTGAGGATCTCTAATGACAAACATTGTATCTTGCCTTGACTCAGGAATTAGTGTTACACAAAAGGGAGCTGAGATGAGGGTAGCAGAGATGAAGATTTTAAAATTCTTTCAGGAGTGCTGAGGTTGGAGAGAAGAAAGAATGAGCACATCAGAGGAAAGGCTCACATAGTGATAGTGGTGGTGATTACAAATAGAAGGATGTTTACATTTTTTCTCAATCGCTAAGACACCAAATTCTATTGTCTAAACCAAATTCCAAATTGCTTAAACACACTGGTCAAATCAGTCACTCTTTTGGCAAAACCATAAACACTTTTTACCTGGTTAGACACAACTAGCCAGCACATTGTCATTGAGATTCACGTACTGCAGAATGCTGAACACACGTGACACAAGTCATTGTGTCTAAAGCACTGTCACTGTCTGAACACTACAAGTCAAAATTGATAACACTTTTGTCTGATGACGTGAGGGACATAAACGTAAAGTAAGCCAGATCAGGGAACACTGGTTTCTGAGGCTATACAAAGGATGGAAGAGAGTGTGAGAGGAGGATGTTGACAAAAACTAAAATTGGTTAGCGCTTCTCCTTGGCGGCCAGATTTGGCGGCCGGCCGGTGTTCATGTTGTATGTCTGTGAAGATCAGTCTGGGTCTTATTTTTAAATTGTGATTAAACCGGTGGCCCTGCTACATAAATATACAAAAACGTGCCATGAACTGTGCAACAATTGTAACAGTGCAAGTAAAAAAAGTGGCAGTGCAGTGAAGTACAGGCTGTTCAACTGCTGTTTAATGCAGAAACAGCTGTCGGGAAAAAACTGTTCCTGAGCCTGTTTGTGCGGGCTCTCAGTCAGCGGTAGCGTTTCCCTGATGGGAGAAGAGTAAAGAGTCTGTGGTTGGGGTGAGACGGATCTCTGATGATTCTCTTTGCCCTGTGAAGACAGCGGGTTTTGTGAATGTCCTCCAGGGCGGGAAATTGAGATCCGATGACTCTCTGGGCAGTTTTCACCACCCTCTGAAGAGCCTTTTGGTCTGCGACAGTACAGCTGTTGTGCCACACTGAGATGCAGTTTGTCAAGATGCTCTCGATGGTGCAGCGGTAAACGTTCTTCAGTATCCTGACAGACAGATGAGACTTTTTGAGTCGTCTCAGAAAATAGAGGTGTTGTTGTGCCTTCCTGATCAGGATCGAAGTGTTCAATGTCCAGGTGAGATCCTCTGAGATGTGGATTCCAAGAAACTTAAAGCTGGGAACTCATCAGTTCAACCACCGATCCATTAATGTGAATCCATTAGTGTGATTGTTTTTCCCAGCTCGCCTGGAATCCACAATGACCTTTTGTTTTCCTGGTGTTGAGTTCCAGGTTATTGTCCTCACACCATGTCACCAGACGCAGAACCTCCTCCCTGTAGGCCGCCTCGTCGTTGTTCCTGATCAGGCCTACCACCGTGGTGTCGTCTGCGAACTTGACGATGCTGTTTGAGGCATGGACAGGCACGCAGTCATAGGTGAACAGGGGACAATACGCATCCTTGGGGGACGCCGGTGTTGATGGTGAGACTGGAAGAGGTTGCTGTGTAGAGTCGAACATGTTGTGATCTGTTTGTAAGAAAGTCCAGAGTCCAGTTCCGGACACTTGTGTTGATCCCAAGGTCTTGCAGCTTTTCGATTAGCTTTTGTGGGCTAATGGTGTTGAAAGCCGAGCTGAAATCGACAAAGAGCATCCTCACATATGTGTTAGGGTTGTCCAGATGTGTCAGGGCGGAGTGAAGGACTGTAGAGATGGCAGCTTCAGTCGACCTATTGGCGCGATAAGCGAATTGGTATGGGTCCAGGCTGGGTGACAGGCAGGCTTTAAGATGGTTGAGAACAAGACTCTCAAAGCACTTGGAGATGACAGGGGTGAGAGCAACAGGGCGGAAGTCAGCCAGTTCTGTATCAGCAGAGTGTTTCGGCACCGGCACGATGGTGGCAGACTTGGTCGGGGACAACCGCCTGGGCCAGGGACAGATTGAAGATGTCCGTGAAGACTTCAGCCAGTTGTTCCGCACACGCTTTGAGTACACGGCCGGGGATGCCGTCAGGTCCAGCTGCTTTCCAGACAAGAAAGCAGCAAACTCAGGTGACGTGAACTGAGGTCCATTATCAGTCACAATGGATGTTGGGTCACCATGTCGACTAAAAATAGACGTGAGAGTGGCTCTTGATCAGTTCTGCTGAGAATTCGTTTTTATGGGCGCACGATGCGTCCAATAATCTCCGAGAACTGACCGAGAATCTCCGAGAACTCCGAGAGTCATATCGAGAGATTAATTTCGCTAACTAACCTCTCTGTTCATCTTTTTTGCTACCGTTAAACAATTTGAACAATAAAGCCATGTTCTGCCTTTTTAGCGAGTCCCGCCGATAAATGTGTCCTACCGGAGTTAGAAATTGTAGCATTCTTTTAACAATAGTCTAATATATTTGGTTAGAGTGTAAATATATACTTGTGCAATGACACATGGGCATAGTTTGATAAATGATGGGTATTATTAGCAGATAGAACTTCACTCTGATAACGCATATTGCAAAAGAAAATAAAGGACAAAAAAGGAAAAATAGAATTTTTTTTTATAATTTATTCAGTATTGCAGTGCACCAGAATAGAATAATGGTAACAATAACAAAATATACCTGGATATTGTTAAGTGGAAAAGCCAACAATTTCTAACTCAAGTAAAACTTTTTTGTGTGCAGGTTAAAAAAATGATAAAACACCTGTTCAGACGCACAATAATTCCATAAAAATGATAAAAAAAATTGAAATGTTCTTGGAGGTAAAGATAACTTTAAGATAACATGAAAAATCGCATCACATAATGTGATCACATAATTAAATTAATGTTTTTTTTTAATATAAGCATTTTAAAACTTGGAAAAAGTTTTGGGAACGCACGATTGTGCGTGTGACACGTGTATGTAACGGGGATAAAACTGTTTTCGTCCGTTTCTTCGAAATTTACGTTCAATATTTTTGGCACTAATCTAATTCCATACAGAAGAGCCGATGCTTTGAAAAGAGCCGGACTGCCCATCACTATCACACATGCACATTTCAAATTGTCATACGCCAGCGCCATCTACTGACCAAATATGTAAGAACATCACAACAGTGTTGAAAAAGTACTGCAGTCCTCACTTGGAATGCTTTTTTGTCAACTGCCGTCCTTTTTATTCACCGCGGGAGTTTGCCTCGTTCGTTCTGGTCAATGTTTACATTCCACCTCAGGCGTGTGTTCAGGTTTAAGTTCTGAGCATTTGTAAGGTGCTTTTCACAGTTTTAACTGTCTCAAAGCGCACGTGTGAGTATGTATGTAACAACGGCGCTACACGACCTGGCCGACCATATAACGAATGTGGAAAGAAAACATCCAGACTCCCTGCTCATCATCTTGTGAGACTTTAACAAAGCAAACCTGAGTCAGGAGCTACCTAAATACAGGCAGCATGTGAAGTCCCACCAGAGACAAGAACACACTGGACCACTGCTACACTGTGCTAAAGGACGCTTATCGCTCGATTCCCCGCGCAGCACAGGGACTCTCTGACCACTGTCTGCTTCACCTCATCCCAACCTACAGGCAGAAATCCAGAACCTGTAAACCTGTGGCCAGGTGTTGACTGCACTAACTGGGAGGTTTTTGAAGCAGCAGCGAGTGACATTCATGAGCTCACCGTCACTGTGACATCGTACATCAGTTTTTGCGAGGGGTACAGATAAAAACTCATTCAACAACACCAAACCATGGTTCAACCTGGACTTAAAGGAGCTACGCCAGGCCAAGGATGGGAGCCTTCTGGAGTAAAGGCCGGTCGGGAAGGGCGTATGGGAAGAAGCTGCAGGTGAGTTTAACAACAAAAGATCCTGCGTCAGTCTGGAGAGGCCTGCATCACATCACAAACTACAGGAAACCATCTCCACATACTGACACTAGCTAACGCTTGGCAGACGAACTTAACATCTTCTACTGCAGGTTTGAAGAGAACCATTCACACCTTCCAGCCACACAATAGTTCACACAAAACTCACCCACAACCCCCAACATTCACACCCTCCAGTAATCAGACCCCCAACCTGCCAGCTCCTCCAAAGGCAGAACACCAAAAAGGTGTCCCCAACCTGCCTCAGGAAGTCCTACCATCACTAGCCTGAACGACTACAGACCTGTCGCCTTGGCGTCTGTGGTCATGAAGACATTCGAGAGGCTGGTGGTGAGGCATCTGAAAAACGTCACAGACCCCCTACTGGACCCCCTGCAGTTTGCATACAGGAAAAACAGGTCGGCTGATGATGCAGTAAACCTGGAATTGCATCATATCCTGCAGCACTTGGGTCTCCTTGGCACTTATGCCAGAATCCTGTTTGTGGACTTCAGCTCGGCCTTCAACATCATCACCCCTGAAATATTCCACCATAAACTGACCCAGCTCACCGTTCCTGATACCACGTGCCAGTGGATCATGAGCATAGTGACTGACAGGAAGCAGCAGGTGCGGCTGGGCAGCATCACATCTGGCACCCGCACCATCAGCACCGGTGCACCACAGGGGTGTGTCCTCTCCCCACTGCTTTTCTCCCTCTACACCAGGGGTGGCCAACTAATCAGACTAAGAGCCACTTTTTTCTGTGTTACTGCAAAGAGCCACATCATACACATGGGCACACATAAACATGTGCAAGCACGCTCACACACACAGACCTCAGCTCAGCCAGATTTAATTAAAATAACCACACCAACATGATAATATTAGTTATTTTTCAACAGTTAAGATTGTGTGCATATTTGACTCATGTCATGTGAAAGCTCCTGAAGAGCCGCATGAAACTAGTTAAAGAGCCGCATGAGGCCCAAGAGCCACGGGTTGCCCACCCCTGCTCTACACAACGGCATCCCAGGGAACCCGTCTGTAAAGTACTTCAGTAGCTCATGACTGTCATTGGACTGATCCAGGATGGTGATACATGAGTGACTGCTTACTAGAGTCTACATTCTAGAGAGCTGTATTCAAAAATGTGTCTTAGCAACTGAGAAAAACTGTAAGATGTAACTGTCATGCAGAGCTCCAAAGAAGAAGATTCCCAAGAAATACAGAGATGGAAAAGAATGATTCGCTGTGGCGAACAGGTTCAGTTTGAAGAAAAGACGAATAAGATATAAGAGGATTTTATTATTAAATAATATTTTATTAAAAATCGGTTTTATCCTAAATAACAAAAGCATTAGAATATAACAGGTTTTTAACTAATTCAATACAATCAAATGATTTTGGTTCATTATTTCAATATTGACCGAATAAAGAAAAAAAAAGGAAACGATGTGCGTTCGACAGAATCGGTGTTTGATTAAGAATCCTGGGCAATGAACTCAAGGCACTGGCAGGCGGGGGAAGTGGCGCGAGTGTTTGAAAGTCGGTGATTCAAAGTGTAAAAACAGCGGAAAAGCGAGGAATATTGGAAGGAAATAAAACGGCGGTTGGGCACGACTGCTCCGTGACTGGGTTGGAGGTAGGTGGAAAATGGAATTGGATGAAGGGAGTGAGGAGGAGTGGGGTGAAAGAGGGAAGGAGTGGAAGGAGAGAAGATCAAAAGGGAATAAAAGAATCAGAAATGAGGAAGAGTCGAGGTCAGAGAGTGACGAAGAAAGACGATATGTGGTGAGGGGAGGTAGTGAAGAGCAATATATGTTAATAATGCGATTTAATGAAAAGAATCAGGAAAGTATGAAAAAGATTAATCCACTTACGCTCACGACGGCATTGGCAAATAAAATCGGGGAAATAAAGTATGCAAAAATATTAAGAGATGGAAATTTGTTGATCAGGTGTGCGGATGAAGCTCAAATGGAGAGGGCGCTGAAAGTAAAAGAGATAGTGAAGTGTAAGGTGGATAATGCGGGCAGGGTGGGTGATCAGAGAAGAGGAGGATGTGCGGGAGTGATCACTGGGATACTAGTAAATGTAAACATGGAAGATTTGAAAAAGGACATAAAAGGAGGGCAAATAAATAAGGTGCAAAGACTAAAAATGAAAAGGGAGGGAATGTTAAAGGATAGTGAATCGGTAATGATAGAATTTGAAGGAGAGAATATACCCCAAAAAGTATTCCTAGGATATATGAGCTACCAAGTGAGAGTATATATTCCAAAACCAATGAGGTGCTATAAATGTCAGCGATTCGGACATACTGCACAAACATGTAAACGGGAGAGGAGGTGTGCTAGGTGCGGGGGAGATCACGAGTTTGGAAAGTGTGGTGAGGGAGTGGAGCTGTAGCTGTGGAGGGGCACACAATGTGGCATATGGAGGGTGTGTGGTTATGAAGCGGGAGACCCAGATCCAAAAAATTAGGGTAGAGAAAAGAATCACATATGCAGAGGCAGTAAGCATGGCTAGGGAAAGAGAAAGTACAAGAAATGAGGGCAGAGAAATGGCGACCATGGAGCAACAACAAGCAACAAATGAAGGACAGTATGTGAACAAAAGAGAGCTAGTGACATTTATAGCAGGGGTGATAAATTGTACGGCAGATGTTAGATCTAAAAGTGAAAAAATACAATTAATAGTTAAAGCAGCGATAAATCATCTAGGGATAAAAGGACTGACATGGGAAAACCTTACAATTCAGTCAAGCCAGGAAGCAACATGTGGGGGAAAATGGTTCTAATTTTGCAATGGAATGCGAGAAGCTTAATTGCCAATGGACAGGAATTTAAGCATGTCGTAAGTGAGTTAAAGAATAAACCAGATATAATGTGTATTCAGGAAACATGGCTTAAACCAAATATTCAATTTGTACTACATGGGTACACAACAGTAAGGAGGGACAGAGTAGAAGGGGTGGGAGGGGGATGTGCCACGTTCATAAGGAGAGGAATGCCATATAGAATAATAGAGGAGGGAGCAAGTCAGGAGGTTATAGTGATAGAAGTGTGGGGAAATGGCAGGCAAATGAATATTATAAATTACTATAACCCATGTAAAAAGTTGGTGATAGAGGAGTTACTGAGGATTCAAGGACAGGAAGGGCAGAAGGTGGTTTGGTGTGCGGATTTTAATGCACACAATTCAATGTGGGGAAGTGAAACAACAGACATAAATGGAAGGATAATAGAGGAATTAATAGAAGAAAGACAATTAGTGAGTATCAATGATGGGACAGGCACAAGGGTGGATATAAAAACGGGGAAGGAATCAGCACTAGATATCACACTGGTATCAAACACACTGGCAGGTATAAGTGAATGGGAAGTATGGAAAACAACAACAATAGGAAGCGATCACTATCCAGTGATGAGTGAAATAGGAAGAAGGAAAGAAGAAGAGAGGGAGGAAGGGAGAATAAGATGGAAAGAAGAGAAGGCGGACTGGAAAAAATTTCAAGCAAAAGGGGAAGAATTATTTAGCGGAATAGATGTTACAGGGAGTATAGAAGAAATGAGCAACCAAGTAACAAAAGCCATTATAAAAGCTGCAGAAGAAGCTATTCCGAGGGGGAAAATTGTGAAAAACAGGAAGATGGTACCGTGGTGGAATGAGGAATGCCAGCAAGCAGTTAAGGAGAGGAATAAAGCATTCAAGAGGGTTAAAAGAACTCATAATTTTCAAAACATGATTACATATAAGAGGGCACAGGCGGAAGTGAGAAGGACGGTGAGAAAGGCAAAGAGAGAAAGCTGGAAGAATTTCTGCAATGGAATAGGAGCAGAGACACAAGTAAGTGAGATATGGACAATGATAAGAAAGATGGGAGGAGTTAATAGAGTGTGGGAGTTTCCGGTGTTAACGATGGGGCAAGAAGTAGGTGTAACTAAAAGGGAAAAAGCAGAGATGATGGGGAAATATTTTTCAAAAATACACAGCTCAGAGAATTTGACGGATAAAGAGAAAAAAGGAAGGAAAGAGACGTTAGAGCAGCAAAGTCAACGGATAGATAGGAAAGAGGATGAAAGTGGTGAATTAGTTAATAAGCCATTCCAGATGCAGGAGATGGAGAATGCCATTAATAGGACTAGACCCTCAACTCTGGGAAGGATCAGGTCAGCTATGAAATGCTAAAGCACCTAGGAAAACAGGGACAAAAAAAACTGATACGGCTATTGAATTGAATTGAATTGAATAAATAAAATAATGGCAGGTATAAATAAATAAACAAACAAACATCACCATAACGCACTGCACACATCATAATGAACCAACAAACACAGACCATAATGAACAAGTACAACAAACACAGACCATAATGAACAAGTATATAATAAAATCTGGGATAAGGGGAAATTACCAAGAGATTGGAAAGAAGCCGTAATTATACCAATAAGGAAACCAGGAAAAGATCCGTCAAAACCATCAAGTTATAGACCCATAGTTTTAACGTCAATACTGAGTAAAATCATGGAAAGAATGATAGCAGAAAGATTAATGTACATCCTAGAAAAAAGAAAGATACTGGTGAATTACCAGAGTGGATTCAGGAAGGGGAGGAGCACAATTGATTCGGTGGTTAGACTAGAGGATGAAGTCAGGAAAGCTCAAGCAAACAAAGAGACAGTAGTGGCAGTATTTTTAGACATTGAAAAAGCATATGATATGTTATGGAGGGAGGGGTTGTTGATAAAGATGAAAGAAGTGGGAATTGAGGGGATGTTGTTAAATTGGACGAAGGACTTCCTGTTAGACCGGAAAATACAAGCAAGAGTAGGTACAGAAATGTCCTCTCAGTACGCGGCAGAAAATGGAACCCAGCAAGGAAGCGTAATAAGTACGTTGTTGTTTATATTGATGATAAACGATGTATTTGAATCAATCCCGGTAGATATTGGCAGATCATTATTTGCAGACGACGGAGCAATGTGGAAAAGAGGAAGAAATGTAGAGTACATTAAAAAGAGAATGCAAGAGGCAATAGGAAGGGTTGAGGAATGGGGAGTCAAGTGGGGGTTTAGATTTTCAATAGAGAAGACACAGACAATATATTTTACAAGAAAAAGAGAAAGGGAAGGAATTAAACTAAAGATGTATGGACAAGAATTAACAAGGGTAAAATCATTTAAGTTCTTAGGAATAATATTAGATGTGGGATTAACATTTAAAGAACATATAAAGAAAATGGAGGACAAAAGTAAGAGAGTGATTAATGTGATGAGATGTCTGGCAGGAAGGGAGTGGGGAGCAAGTATCGCTTCATTAAAACACATTTATGTGGCAATGGTGAGAACAATATTAGACTACGGGAGTGTAGTCCCGTAGGGTCAGCGTCAAAATACTTGTTAAAAAGGTTGGACATAATTCAAGCGTAAGCACTGAGAGTGTGTTGCGGGGCCATCAAAACCTCACCAGTAGCAGCTTTGCAAGTGGAGATGGGAGAGATGCCCCTAGAATTCAGATGAGAACAGCTGATGGCAAACTACTGGATAGGACTGAAGGGACATAGTGGAAACCATCCAACAAAATCAGTGTTAGTTGAGTGTTGGGAAAATGGAAAAAACACAAAGAAGAACTTTGGACCAGAGGGAGGTAAAATAGCAAAAGAACTAGGATTACAGGAATTAAATATATCAGACACAATAGTGATCCCAGAAATGGCACCATGGGAGATGACAAGAGCGAATATTGACTGGTCTATGGTTGGGAAAAGAAACGAGACAAACATGAATATACTATTTAATATATATATAAGTGAAAAATATAACGAATATGTCCTAATATACACGGATGGATCCAAAAACCAGGAATCGGAGAAAACAGGATTTGGGGTGATAATCCCAGGGAAAGGGGTTAAATTGGGGAAAAGAACACCAGACAAGTTGTCAGTATACTCCGTTCATGGCAGTACTGTACGCAGTAAGATGGATCAAGGAGAAAGAAGTGAGAAAAGCGGTAATATGTACAGATTCACAGTCGGTATTAGAAAGCCTAAAATCAGGAAAGTCTAAATCAAGACAGGACATACTGTACAAGGTAATGCAGGAAATAACATGGATAGGGGAAAAGGGGATTGAGGTACAATTCATGTGGGTTCCAGCACACATGGGGATATGGGGAAACGAAGAAGCAGACAAAATGGCAAAAGAAGCAAGCAAAAGAGATGACATTGAAAGTGATGAAAAAATCAGTAAGTCAGAGGCAAAGAGCATAATATGGGGAAAAATGGTAAAAAAATGGCAGGAAAAATGGGACAGAGAAGCAAAAGGGAGACACTACTATAAGATCATAGGAAAAGTGGAGAAGCAAAGAGTGAGGGACGGAAACAGAAAAGAAGAGTGACAAGATTGAGACTGGGCCACTGTCAATTAAATAAAACGCTCAAGTTAATTGGGAAACACCAAACAGGATTGTGTGAGGAATGTGAAGAAGAGGAGTCGGTAGAACACGTGCTCATGACGTGTAAAAGATATAAAACAGAAAGGGAGAGCATGAAAAGAAAACTAAGAAAAATAGATGAGAAGTTTACAATAGAACGAATACTAGGAGCTGAGAGAAGGGAAATAAACAAGATAGTGACGGCATTTTTAAAAGAAACACAATTAATGGTGAGGATTTGAGAAAGGGGGAAGGAAAGGGAGTAGCAGTATGATGTTTTTGAAGCCTGCTTCAACCCACACTCCGGAGCAGAGGGGGCGGTAATGCACCAGAAGTTGGATGCCAACCGCCGTAAAACAAAAGAGAAGAAGAAGAAGAACTCTAGGCCGCTGTGACGATTGTGCACAAATCGATGGGTTTCATGTCCGCTTAGTTTCTGTTTAGATTGACCGGCCGCGGTGGAAAAATGTTTCTGTCTTCAACCCTACGCTCGACAGTGTTCAAAGCGGTAAGGCTCGTTTCTACTGTACGCGAGAATATCACCTACAACAAGGTTTTGAAGGGAATCGTTTTTGAAGGAAGAGCAATGACATCTGTGCAAGGACAAGAAGCTAGATTAGCCTTTGCGAGCACAAGCTAGTGAGGATGGCTTGTCCTTGTAACCAATAATACAGTATATGTAACGTACCGACTTTGTGTGTATGTGTATATGCATATACAGTGTGCGTGTAATAATTTATATATATATAAAACTATACATTTATAAATAGAATATATAGTTATACTGTTATATAATATATATATATATATATATATATATATATATATATATATATATATATATATATATATATATATATATATATATATATATATTAGGGGTGGACACTTTTCCCACGTGGCGAGACGACACACGGGGTTCACAAGAACGAGATGAGACAATATTTAGATTTCTTTTTTTTTTTTTAATCTTTGATAAAATGTATAGAGAGCAATATTTTATCTGTGTTTTATTTAACTTAAACGTTCAAAACTGTTGATGCATTTCACTCTTTCTATTTTCATCAATTGCATGCAATGATTTGATCATACAAAATTATTTATGATGCCATAAATTGCCAGGCAAGTAATTTCACAAAAAATGTAAATTGTCAATGGTATAAAAAAAATCCATTAAGCGCAGACATTAAACGCACTATTTAGAGTAGAATAGAATAAAATAGCCTTTTTTGTCATGGTGCACATATACAATGTATGTCAAATACATTGAAATTACAGCAACTTTCTTTCCAGTGCAACATGCATTAATAAATCTAGTCCAAAAATATTACAATAATACAGACATGGAACTTTACAGCAGTGGACTGGAGAGAAATTACATAGTCGTTTAACAGAGTAAAACAACTGTCCAATATAGACAAACACAAGTCTTCCAGTAAAGGATGGTAGAACCATTTTGGCATCAAGTTCAACTCAACACCAATGCACTTCATTATGATTAAATTCACTGTGTTCATTTTAGTCTGTGTTTTTGTCTCTAAAAACAGCTAGTTTTTTTTCTAGTATTTCTGCTCTACTGCAAGTGAGAGTGAATTCTTTCAATAGTAATGTAATACACGTGTATTATACACATTACATTAAACTCACATGTGGAACTACTGACAGTTTGAAATAATCTATTTTATTTTACAAACACATTTTATTCAAGTTTAACTTGTTCGCTAAATCATCACAAACAATCTTGTAGTGTGACCTGTCGTGGTGGGCAGGGCAATGGCAGAGATCCACTCACTCAGAGGAGGCGTCAAGTCAGCACAGTTGAGTCCGAGCCACCGTCGATTCAAACGCGAGCGCAAAGATCCGTGCGCTCCACTCGAGCTGCTCATGCCGGCACTAAAATCGGGACGAATCCTTTAAAACAATTGGATTCCACACACTGTAGCAAAAGTAGCGCCAAATTCTCGCAATATCACGATATGCAATCGCATCTCTCGCAACATCACACACACACACATATACATCCACTGTTCTAGTGCAGTTGGCCATGCGTCCAGCATCATCACACCCACTGGGACTGTGCAGCGTTTCTACCATTAAATTAGGGGGGGCGTCCCAAAATTTGACAAAAGTAATGCAAGGTCATCCTTTCCTTTAGAATATTTAAATGATTGCGTGTGTCGGATATTCTCCCTGATGCGCGCGCGCACACACAGACACACAGACACACACACAAGCTCGTCATAGATCAGAGTGTTTCTCAGAATCGTATAAATGCTGGATTATGATTGTTAGGGGGGTAAAATATAGGCCGCGATTATTTTTATGATTAATCATGCAGCTCTATTAAGCATTGTATTTTTAAAAATACAAATTTACGATTAAGCTACTAGGAATGCGTAATTTAAATTCTGTATTTCATTCAAGACAGCAGATTGCACCTTATACTATAAAAATCCCTTAAATTACACTCAAGTTACATTTTAATTTCTTTTTCATAGGCTAGAAGTGTGCGTGGTCTCCATCGGACAAGCCGAAGCTCTGGAGCTGGAGGAATTTTTGTGGTGCGATGTTTCTTATTGTTTTTTCCAGAATCGTTTTGAAATACATAACCCAATAATTTAATTTAACAATGTAGAAATTACAACGTGTCATTTTATGTCTTAATTTCAGCACAGAGATGCGCCAGACAACAATCCAGAGACTCCATTTGAATTCTCTGCAGAAAACATGAAGGTAAGTGTAATTAATTTTATATTTTGTAATATCAGCTTGCTCTTGCTTCTATTTTTACACGTACAGATGTATTGATCTCATATCGTAATTCTATTATAATATATAATTGACATAATAAAATATCTCATAATTGCTACAGAAGTCTGGATATTATCAGCCGCATACTTTTCCCGCAAATCTATGCAGGTCTATGCAGAGAGTTTATTTAATGCTGCAATTTTTTCACCTTCTGTTAAATCAAGTAATTGTGATTCTAAGCTAATTAGCATAAAACAATATGACCTAACATCTGTACTCTTTAATTACTTCACTTTACTTTGCTAGAATTAACTACTGCAAGGCCAGAAATAACATTCAAATTAGTAAAGTTCTTCAGGCAAGAAATTGCAGCCAAAATTATTATTTTTCTTATTAAAATATTAATATCCTATTTTTCCAGACTTATTAACTACGTCTAAGTAGTAACAGAGTTATGGTCGCACAGTGGGTATTGATTTGTGATGCTAATGTGGCAATAAATGTTTTGTGTTTTGTTGTGAAAACAAAGTAAGAATTTTTTTTAAATATGCATATTTACAGTAGTGTTTTTGTGTCTTTTTGTAGAGAGTAGAGGCCATCATTAGTAATTACCCAGAGGGACACAAGGCTTCTGCCACTATTCCCGTGTTGGATCTGGCTCAGAGGCAGCACGGCTGGCTGCCCATCTCTGCCATGAACAAGGTAAAATTTATAGCCACTTTTCAAAAGCAGTGGTACCATGACTTGCGAGTCAAGGTTTAAATTAGATTTTTGAGATTTGATGTGTATTTTTTAGATTTGATTCTTTAGTGTAACGTTCGTGTTGTCTTGCAGGTAGCAGACATCCTCGGAGTGGCTCCCATGAGGGTTTATGAAGTTGCCACATTCTACACCATGTTCCTGCGTAAGCCCGTGGGAAAATACCACATCCAGATCTGCACCACCACTCCGTGCATGCTATGTGACTCGGACAGCATCCTGAACGCCATCCAGAGGAAACTCGGTAATTTAGAATTTACTAAAGTTG